>WHYT01017189.1:554623-607455 GCA_009806455.1 Tetrax tetrax | reverse complement strand
TTATTCCCCGCCCAAGCCCTTTTTTTTTTTTTTTTTTTAAATTTATGCTTGGTGATAACTACAGCCACCTAACTTTAAATCAATCATCAACATGTCTGCAAACAACAGGCTTGTGGACAATGAAGTAGTTTTGCTAATGCATATGCAGGTAAGTTTAAAGACAGTCCCAGCCCTACTCTCAGATTTTCTGACCGAGCAGAGGACTAAATTAGGATAAATTGCCCAGCATATAGCTGTGCAACACTAGCAAGCAGAGTTTGCCTCCAAAGCCATTCATCTGCGTGGTCCCACCCTCCTGGATTTCAAGAAGGTAACGTGAAAGAACAACTTACATGCACACACGCCTGTTTCATACCTAGGCTCGTCCTCCGAGTAGTCGCAGTAGAGGCCTTTGTGGGGATCACAGATGTCTGCTTCATTGCAGGTTTCTCCTGACTGCTTGGCACAGACCTTGCAGCAGCCACAACCATCCTTCACCAAGCTTACCCCAGGGGTGCAAGTTGGCATAGGTGGGCACCTGCACGGCCAGTGACAAACCTCCTTGCGCTGCTGGACTTCACCAGTTTCTGAAGGTTTTTCTCCAGGCTTCACTGGTGGGCTGTGAAAAAACTTACACACAGTGGGATATTTTGAGAGCTGAATGTATCATGCGTAGCTGAAGTAGCATAAAATGAAGTTGAAATGGAAAAAAACTTCGGGGCTGCATGAAGACACAACATTTCTTATCTCACAGGATCCAAAAAGTGAGAGGCTGTAAGGCTTAGGGAGGAAACAGAGGACCAATTTCACCAGTTGCTGTCATGCGCTGAGGTGTTGTTCCACCAGTGAGCCTGGCCTACCACTTGTATGAAACACAATTCATTGGTCTTTCCTTTGCCTTCAAAAGAACAAAACTTGTAGTAGAGCTAAAGTATATTTTAAAAACTATTTTAGAGTAGACAGTGGATTTATTTTAAATATTCCTTCCCAGAAAACTCCTATCAAATTACTTAGCTTTGGATTCCTCACACCGTTTGATAGCCAGCCACTGCCCTGTGTGCCACTTCTGATGGCAAAAGCCTTTTGAAATCGTAAACCTCTTTTGAGTGTCACTTTTGCTCCAAAATTTGAGCAGCTGTTTGGGAAGAAGCATTATAGTATTTACAAATTCTCCTGTGCCAGACACAAAAGTTGAATCCTAATAAATGAGGCTGGTAGTTGCACTGAGCTTAATACATTTTCTAAGAATGTATCTATGTGCATGAAGTGATCATCAAATCCAGCCAGGGCTTACAGGGCAAAGATGTATCTCTAAAAGAGATTTGTATCAGCAGTAGGAAGTAAAGATCCAGCCAGAATTTACTCTTTTCCATTTCCACTCTTTTTACATTCTGTTTCAGAATTCATGTCTTTTTTTATTCTTTTCCTTTTTTTATTAAGAAAAGGAAGCCCTAAGTAATTCTTTATTTATTTTTCTGAGGCATGGGGGAAGATTAAGTCAGCACAGAGTGTGTGTGAAAGGATCTATTTGAGATAGCCATATTCTATCTACTTTTTTTAAGAACTGCATCTAAAACGTAACAGTTAAGATCTTAGCATTAAATCTTTCCATGCTGCTGATTTCAGCAGAAATGCAGATCGTGATATAGTTATTCATCGCGGATGACTGCATCCATAGTTAAGTGGGGGCACGCACAGCACTTGGCCACCAGCACAATGTAAGGTTTGGGAGCTGCTCTCACCAAGCAGCTCTGACTGCTCGAAGAGCAAGAGGGAAAGACAAGATCCAGCCCCTCATCAGGTGCTAATATCACCATCAAGCTTGCAGAAAAAAAAAAAAAAAAATATATATATAGCCTATAGCCTATATTTTTTTCTGGGCAGGTGAAGCCCCAGCTATCAGTCTTCTATTCCTCCAAACTCCAGGGCTCTACTGACACAGAAACCATCTCCAGAAAAATGCTGAGGGAAAGCTGGGGAAGGGATCGTTTGTCTGGGTTTCCTTCCAGTTCAGCTTTCAAACTGGAAGTGTCTGCAGAATTGAGCATTTCATATGTCATATCCCATGGAAGCTCTCGCAGCATAATTGAGCTGGCCTAATTGCATGCACCAGTAAATGACCTTTTAAAAGGCTTTTTTCTACCATTAATTTCCATTTTTCATGGTCATTTACAACTATACTTACGATATCTTAATCCACAGCTACTAATGAAGCTCCAAAGTAGTAGCTTTCAAGTTCCTTTGACTGAATGATTTTTAAGATACATATTAATTCACAGAGGCAATTCATATAATAAAAGAATATTAAACAATATAATGTGGTATTCCACACAGCATACAGAAGATACTTTCCTAGATGTCTTATTTTGTGAATCATTTACTGATAAAAGATTTATTCTAATCCTTTTTATCTAAATGCAGCAATAATATAGAAACAACTAACTTAAGTATAATTTTTTCAGGCAGCTAAGCTTTTCCTATAAACCATAACATTAATTTGACAAACATGTTCAATGGAGTGTAAAGCCTCTTAAAGGCTTCTTCTGGAAACAAGACACACAGGTGTTCCTATACATTTAGCAGCATTCAAGGCTGTATCACTGCTTTAGGAAACACTTTCTTGCTGTTTTTTTTCTTTTTAAGCAGAGCATTATTATTAGGAATTTGGCCAAGTGCCAGCTATATGAGGTTATGCGGTTTCAATCAGCTACCGCGTTTCAAAATGGGTATGTGGGGCAGGAAACAATCTGTGTGCTTCGGCCAGTATGTTTAATTCATAGTACAAATTAAAATGTGCTTTAAACCTACAGAATTCTACCTAAATGAGTGATCTTTCTCTCCTTTTTTTAGGAAAAGATGTCAACCGAAAGGTGTGAGACTACAAAGTTTTCCAGTAAGAAAAACACCATTAGGGAAATAGCTGACAGTTTTAACCGTGGAATTACCGAGAAACTTGGTCGATCTGAAAAATCTTCAAAAATCTATTAAGTTACAATTAAAATTTAAAGTTTGCTTGTAAAGTTTACAGGCCAAATATTTTTCTAATTCTTGCTTCCCGAAGTTTCTATACCAAAGCTATCCACCTCACACAAGCCCACTGCATACTTTTCCTGATCCTATGGGCAGATTGGAAAATGAGACCATTGTGTAGGAACCCTTCATGTGTTGCTGTTTGTTTTCTTATTTTTAAAGATTGAGTAAGGTCTGCATGGCATAAATAAGCAAATATCAATAGTAGGCAATGTATTATTGCTAATGTTCAGTTATCTTAGTCCAGAGTCCGGCTTTAAATATGCAGAAAGTTAGCAGAGGGAGACAGTCATTTGAAAATTGTCCATTTGACATTCATCTTGATCATAAAGAAAAAAATAAGCTGTGTACACATAAAGTGGATTTTCAAAATTAAGTAAATAAATAATGAAATTGGCCTTTGACACAAATACCTTCAGCAAAAGCTATCACTTAAAATTTTCTGCTAAGAGACAAAGCATAACACAGCCCAGGTGCCTTTCTCATTTGTAAAACTAGCCTGAAGTCAGACTATTGTGTATATATACACACACATATATATATATGTACACATACACATGGAATATGAGCATGGACAAGATGTTTACTTTCTTACTGCATCAGATAACCATTTCTGCTTATATTTAAAAAAAAAAAATGCAAGGTGATTGACAATTTAAGCTTCCCTAACTTTTTTTTTTTCACCGAATCATATTAATGTACAGATTAGAGAGAAAAAAAAATACCAAAATCAGGACTGATGCAGTAAATAAGCTGCAAATGAAATTTACTCAGGAGTAGGGAATGGCTCCTTATTCTTTATGAGGAATTTGCTTCTCTGAAATTTATTTTGTCATTAAGCAAATAAAAACTTTAAACCAGGACAGGGTGAGGAAGGGAGAAATCTTTTTCTTCTTGTTAATGAACTTACCTGTTGTGTACAAGGGATGATGAAGATGGTGGGAAAAAGGAGCCACCGCATGTTTCTGCACATTCAGAAGTGAAACGGGGAGATGAGGAACAGGCTGAGCTGTGTCAGAGGAAGCACTGAACACAAAGCTCTCCTCTGTCTCCCTTGCCAACTCTACTTTCCCCAGCACATGCACGAACACATACACGCATTCACACTTGAAATTCTCCACTTCATACAGAACCAGCTTCACACTGAAATTTCCAACTGATCTTCTTTTCCCTGCCCAGCACTAGAATACAGATTTTCACACCCTGCTTGATCTCATCCAGCTGCTTCAGTAGATTCTGCCGGACTTAACAGAGGTTGGGTGGGGTGACATCTGATTCTTAAAATCTTGCTGCTGGAAATGTAGTGTTATTTTTAACTTGTCTTCAGGTCCATATTACAGGAATTTCTGAAATCTGAAGGGCAGAGCCCCAAATACCTGTATTTTTTGAGACAGACAAAGCAGAGTTTCTCAAAATTTGCAATATTGTGCCTAGCAGAATCATAGCGTAAGACTTTTAAACACCGTCAGTACATGCTCTCTAAAAAGGGAAAGAGATGCTATACGGTGTGCTGCAACGCTAGTACATATTCTGCACCACTTCTTTCCATGGAATCCTAATGGAGAAACCCAAACTATAATGTACTTTTCCTTTAAGTGTGCACCTTGTCTTACTGCCATGCCACCCCGCTTAAACACAAGACCATTCAAATCTTGACATTTCTTCCTCGCTAACACTATCAAGGTGATGTGCTTGATTTTTAGGCTAAGAAGTGAGGATCTCCAGGACAAGATAAAAGCTCTACCCCTGCAACAGTGGTGTTGGTGGTGCCGTGGTGAATGCTCCCCCTTTGCGTTTGTCCTCACTCGGTCACCTCCTGTAAAGTCCAAGTGTTCCTAGAGAAGGCTGCCAAAGCCCACGCTCACGTATCAGCTGTGTGTGGACAGAGGTGGGAGCATCGAATCAAATCAAGACCGAGCAATTCTGTTTTGCTCCCCGATTTGGAGCACCACGTGCCCTCTGCAGTTAAAAATGAATTTTTAACTGCCTTTCAAATTCTTGAGCTGTAAATCACTGAAAAACTGCTCTTCTTCAGCACATCCAATTTCTCACATACTTCAACATAAAGTCCAAACAATACCAGTGACATTACACCCAGTACGTGACAGTGCAGAGCAGGTCTGACTCAAGTCTTGTGTTTTCCATTAAAAGCTTATGAACATAGCACCTACGTTTCTCAAAAATCTCTTCTGTATGCTTTCAAAACACAGACTGTTTCACAGGATCAGAGGAGAGCTGAGGTTGGAAGTCCAACTAGTGCTCAAGTAGGGTGAGCTCTGAGATCAGACCAGGTTACTCAGGGCTCTGTCTATTTGGGTCTGGAAAACCTCCAAGGGTGGAGACTGCCAAACCTCCCCTGGCAGCCTTTTGGAGTGATGATAATAAGCAATGCAGGCTGTCCAAGGAGATCCCAGGTACTGTTTTCTCCTGCAGATCCAGAGACATTCCCACTCCAGCCTGGAAGAAGTGAGGAAGGTCAGAGGACTAGGATATCCATTCTTCTCCCTGCAAGGGAGCACACAGCATTCATTTGAAATGTGTCACAGAAATAAAACATATGGCCAGTGCAGGGCTGGGAATGCTCTGTGCGAGCTGGCAAAGACTGATCTGCTGTGGATAATGGTCCCCAGTCCTGGGAAACAGGAGAGAGATGCTCCTGTAGGATTATTCACTTTTATATGGTGTGTTCTGGTGGAATTCACCTGGAGAGCATGATATCTTCAAGATCAGAGAGGGAGACTTTGAAACTGGGGTTTGAGTATTATTAAGCTGATTGATAGAAAATGTTGCATTTGGGAGGGGTGGGAGGAAGGTTCCTCCTCAAGGAAGACATTTTGGTGGTGTAACACATTAAAATGTGATTTTATGGTTGCTCACATGTGTGCAAAGCAACCAGTGTGCTTCTTCAGCTCGGGAAGGGCCTGCTGCTAGGAGCAGCACTCCTTGTGCTTGACTTAGTATTAGAGTCCGTGTCTCTGCTAGTATTGGCTCTGATTTAAATAAATGGAGGCTGTGTGCCCTTTTCCTCTCCTGCGGATCTTTAGTGATCCCTCACAACTTAAGAATTAATGCTGTTAATGCCATGTCCAGACTCAGCAATAGTTTGTCTGTATGCATCCTTCTTGCCAAATCTCCCTTGCAGATTTGATTTCCTAAAGTATCATTCATTTCCTGAACTAAACCTGCTTTGTTATCTGGTGCCATTCTAATACTACCCTGAAGGGAAATGTAATTTGGTTGTCTATTCAGTGACCTCTGTGTACTATACACATTTTTTTGGTGCCAAAAAATCATATTCCTGTCTGTGAAATATGCCATGAAAATCCATTGTCTTAAGAGACGGATAAGTATGGGATATAAACGCATAAATTAATATAACCATGCATTCTAACAGGGTACCCTGTCTTAGACAAAATGCCAGAAGTATTAATTATTGATATTTGTTATGGACCAGGATTTTCAATACTCTCTACTGGCCTTGGTGGAGTTATTGTGACAAAATCCAGCAAAGCCAGAGTTGGGTTCAGTCATTCCTAATAATGTAGTGTCAGTCCCAGACACATGCCAGAGCTACAGGGTCACCTTTTGGCAGGAAGGTTTTAACACGTTGTCCTGTTTTGTCACTCTCTGTGCGTGGATGTTGCAAAGAGACTCCTCTGTCAGTCAAACCTACCATCTGTGTGTCTTTGCTCAAAAAAATAAACAGATGAGTAAAAGAAACAGGTACATTATATGACAACGTATTGCCCTTGGCTCACCCTGTCTCATATGCTGTTTGCTCACTCAGACTTTGCAAAGAAACTGCCTTCTTCAAAACAGCTGTGCTCCAAAAACACCAATGGACTTCACCAAGAGGTATGCTTGCTGTTGATGGCAGCTTGGCTGCACCGAGACACAGACATCTCCCTGCTGGAAGCGGCAGTATGGTGTGCCTGGGGTCCTGGGCTTAGCCATACCCAAACCTGTGGTGAAGTTCCCAGCTGGGTCACTAAGGCCAAGCACTGTGATGATCTTTGCAGAGGAGTCACTCATCCACCACCAACAAGCTCTTGTGAGGTGCCTCCCTTCTCAACTTGTTAGCTGCTCAGCTTTTGTAAATTTGGGCCATCTTTGCTTCTCTTCAAATTGAGTTTCAGACATGAGTTGCACTCAGAAAGGCTCTGTACCTCTCCTGGAGCACCACCACTAACAGCATGTTCCTCAACACAGCTAAGTAAGGAACTTTTTCTGAGATGACGGGGATATTGCCTATGGGACAGAAATTCATCTTGTCTGTCATAACCACTTCAGCAAGGCCATGCACAACACTGAGATCACTGCTAGAGAGGTAGAACTGCTTTGTACAAGGACATTTGTTCTATATTCCCCACAGCATGTCGCTGTTTCTATTTCAGCTGTTGTCTACTTCCAAACTAATTTATAAAGCTTCTTAAAGCCATAAGACGCTACCTGATTTATGAAGATATTTACATGCTGATTTAAGATGTCTAGGTACCATTTTCAAAACTGACTTACGCAGGTTATCTATATCCTATTTTCATTTAACGGGCCTTAAACACAGAAAAGATGCCATAAAGTGCCTGTATTCCTAAGGACTAATCTCTTAAATGTTTCATCTTTCTATGACCATCAATCATACGGAACAAGAAACTCTCGGAATTGTTTAAGTTGAATATTTGTCAGCAAAGAGAGGCGGAGCTTTCATTTTTCTTGTTAGCAGATCATTTACAAGTATCTGTACATGCAGAACAGGATCAGCCTGCACTATGCCCAGCCCTGTGAGGCAGACTCTGTGCAATCAATCCAGAGAGGCATAGACTATAATACACAGGCCAGGAAGAGTGAAGGCCAAGGCAGGAATAAAAATGAAGACAAATTGGGTACCCACCAAGCAAGGCAAAGAAGTGTAACTGCGCTAAGCTAACCTATTACACACTGGAATTGGCCAATTCTGCATACTCTTTTTAATTTGATGCTGAAGTCACTGTGACAGAATAAACTCAGATTAGCCCAAATCATATTTGCAAAGCAGGTTTTCTCCTCAGCTTGGCTCTGTGGTCTCTCCAATGGCAGCAGCTTCAGCCTCCCCTACCTTTCTGTCCCCGCAGCCAGCCAGCGCTTTGCAGAACAGGCAGCCAGCGGCTCCTCAGGGAGAAGCACTGTCAGGATAAATATTTGAGCACGGCAGCTAATCTTGTGTGTCAGGAGACATGCAAACTTCCACTGAGGCTCCTATGATTCTCAAAGGGTTTCCATTGTTAGTTATAGGAGGCAACAGCAAAGCAGCTTCCCAAACTCCCGGGCTATTTACACACGTAGTTTGTGTGCCAGCTAAGAAACGTTCCCAATGGAAAGGAAAATAAAGTCCCAGCCAACGTCCTACCCAAACCTTCCTCGAGGTGAGGGCATGGGAGAGGCACAGAAAAAGAGTTGTGTTTTCTCCCAAACCACCAGTTGGGGATTTTTTCTTTTTATTTTATTCCCAGTACATTCTTTATTAACTTTTTAAAAAACATCCCACCTAAATATTGGTGTATTCCCACTGCTATGGCCAGATTTATTTTGGCACAAAGTAATCTGAAAGACAAACTCAGCTCTTTGGTCTACAAGGAAAGTACACGATGCTCTCTACAGACCCAGAGACCCCCATAAATTGTAGGTTACTGGCTGGATCTGGTGCCCATTTTGCAGGGCAAGTGTCCCAGGAGGTGCAAAACCCCCAACTAAGGGAAGGGAGGCTGCTCCCACACCTCTCCTTCCTGCTGGTGCAGTCACCTCCACCTCTCTCCTCTCGTGTACAAGACAGCTGTTCCAAGTTTCAGGGCTGAAAGGATTTGCTCCTTTACTGAATGGGTCCATTAAAAATAGCAGAAGTTGGGGAACTGGTGGTCAAGAGTCCAAAAGGCAAACTCTGGGTGGGCACATCAGATTTGGTGAGAGCCTGTCTTCAGGATCTTGTAAGGGAGGATTTCAGAAAGGGCATAAACGTGTTCTTGCCCCAGCCCTCACATTGTCTCTCTCAGGCTCTAAAAAGTAATGAAGTATCAAAAAAAAATAAAATCCATACCTCTTTATTGCAAGGGTATAGAGAATAGCATGAAATTTCTTTATTTTTCTACGTAAGAATCTCACCTCAGCATATGTGTATGAAAGAATGCAAAAAAAACCACGGGAAACTCAGTTTAAACAGCTACATTTGGTTTCTTTTCAGTTTCCTCTATATAAAAAGCAGCAAACCATACAAAACATCCAAGCAAAACCCTACATCAACTTAAACTCTCCAGAGGGCTTGTAAGCTTGTCTAGCCTGAAAGAAAATGTTGCAGAGTTATGTTGCGTTGACCACCCCAGCAATTCAGTTGCATAGTTACCCTTCCTTTTTCATGCCTACAGCAGAATTCCCTGTAAATCATCAGGGGAAAAGAAAACAACCACCTCCGTTGCACAGCTGTGTCCATTTACTTAATCTCAACGCTTTGGTCCAAGTAATGTGTCCACCACCACCAGACTGAACTAAGGAGGAGAGATGACAGGCAGGGGCCGGCTGGTGGGTTGCCTAAAACTCATTTGCCATGTGGGTGGAGGGTGGAAAGAAAAAAAAAGCAGGAAGGAGTTACGGCAAAAGTCTTCTAGTGAACAATTGTGCCTGTCCCAGTCATCTCCAATCTGGAAAAGCCCACAGGAGAGCTCAAATATAAACAAGTGAATAATGTGTCTAAGATCCACAGCTCTCAGTCCTGTTTTGCAGAAAGGATTATTTCATTTGCATTTTCTATAAATGAGTCATGACCTATTGATAGCTACAAAAGTCTCTGTATTGCTTCTATGAAAACCGGGCCTCAGAGATGTTGCCTTACTTTTTTTTTCTGTGTTAAAATTCTGGCTGCTCCTGCCGTGGGATCTGTGGTGCTGGCTGCTGGTGGGACCATGAGGTGACTGAAAGCAAAACTAGGGGAATTTAAATGGGAAAGGGGAAAGAAACAGAAGGTTTAGCGCCACTGGAGCCAGACTGTTTCCAGGGTCAGCTTTTGAGCTGGTGTCCCCTCGTTGCTGCCCTGACCTCCTGCCCCAGTTAGGGCTGAGGGGTGCAGGCGCTGAACCTAACGCCTTGCCTTGCCTCACCTGCTGACTGGTTGCCAGAGGAAGGATACCCTGGAGGTACCTGCACAGATACCCAGGAGGCCTTTGGATAAGCCAGGCATGGCCTCACGCTGCAAAGCTAAGAAGAAGTTAGGAAAAGAGAAGAAAACTTTTCCAATGAAATTAAAAGCAAGAAAGATATTAGAGTTTTCTTTTATATATCCTAAATAATGCATGGATCCCTCCATCTCTGTCTTTTAAAATCTCTTGCAGACTGCCTTAAATTCATGGGAGAAGTGCTCAGTCTTGCATTAGGTACAGCCCTGCCATCTGTTGGACTTTTAAAATTAAACACTTGTTTAATATAAGAAAAAAAAAGAAACAAAACTGACAGCAGTTGCTCGATTTTAATTTCAGTCAAATATGTGTTCGCTTTCCTAAAGGAGTTCAGAACCCAGCAGTGACCCTGACATTTCCTGGGGAGTTCAGTTAATCCGAGGCCCCATCCAGAAAGCCTGCACCCAAGGCTGTGCTCCTGCCTCACCGCCCATCTCGCCAAAGGTGTAAACCAGCTTCAGTGATGGCAACATCCTGCTTCTGTGGGCATCTTCCCACATGAAAAGGAAAAGGTTCCTTTTAAGGGAAAAAGGTTGGGTTTTTTCACCTAAGACGAGCAGATCATCTGTCGTATATGCTTGTCTAGGTTCCAGAGAGACTTTATGGGGGAAGAAGACCAGGGTACTAAAAGACCCTTTAACCTAATGAAGATAGGGATAAGAAGATCCAACGATGGCTGTCGCAAGTGAGACAAATTCAAATTCTTATTAGACATAAATACTTAACAGAGGATGAACTATAACACAATATATGGAAGGCAGTGCCAGGTCTTTGCCTTTTTTGGGGTGAGATTCCCCTAGATATCATCTGGACAGCTACATGTGGGCTATGGACATTTTCTGTCTCTGCAGAGCGACAGGCACTTCCATGGTGCAGGACACTTCATCCTCAGGAGGAGTTGAATCACATCCGTGAAACACCTCTGTACCTTTTTCTCTCTGGTGACCATACGGGGAGCTTGGGATGATGTCTGGTCTGAGGAGTGCATCTTTTGTGTGTAGGCATCTCTCTGGCAGAATCACTTGAACCAAACATAAATAATGGTGCCCAAAGCTCAGGTGATAAGGTGCGGTGTAAAACTTGGTGCTTAGATGTCCTCAGGTGATTTCACAGTCCCTTCCGGTCTTGCTCTCCTTGTTTCTGAGGCTGACATGACAGCAAAGCCATAAGCATGATGCAGCTTGTCACGGGACTGACACAAGTGGCCGGGGCCAGCCCATGATCTGGACAACCTTGAAAAGTGCTTTTGGTTCCTTGCTGTAAGTGAGGGAAGGGGACGCCCCTTTGGCAGTGCTCAGCATCAAGTCACAGGAGAAGTCAGCCACAACTACCCAGCAAGCACTCGCTCCACAGCTGTGCCCAGCACAACACCCAGCACTAGCTCCTTCCTTTCAACATAAAGAGGCCTTCAATTAAAAAAAAAATGAAAAGACACTTACAGAGAGCTTCTGTGCATGGAGGATGTGTTCATTACCATTGCTCATTCCTTCTGAACAGAGGAAAGGAGCACTCTGCCCTCTGTTTTCATGTACTTAAGCTACATTCAACAGAGAAGAAGCCCCAAGTGATTTTGCATGTGGGACTCAGCCAAGGTTAGTTAAACTGGCAACTGGATCTTTTTTCTTACGAAAATATGTAAAGTAGGGTTTAGAAACTCCTTACTGAAGATGCTGTTGCAACTGCAGACAACGGCAGAAGACGCTCGCTGAAGTACACTGCTGAAGTACGATTTTTAGAAACGTTCACAGCAGGGAGCTTGCACTGTTCTTCCAACAGTCTTGTCCAGTTTCACACTGCAACTCTTATTCCTGTGTCAAAACACAAATTTCCTCTCTGAAAGCCAGCATGCAGCTAAAGGAAGCCACTGCAGATAATGCTGTGTGTTTTCTATGCTATATCAGAAATGCCAGGAAAAAGCTCATATCAAGTCTGCACTTAAGAGGTTTTCCCACCCCCTGGAAGTTCTTCCCCACAAAAGGCTCATTCAGAATCTCTCAGGGAACTTATTCCTGCCCTGACTGCAGCTAGAGCCTGACAAAAATAATGGAGAACCCAGGCAAAAATGCTTCCCTGAGTCATGTATCTGATTCCAGGCAAGGTCGCAGTGTGCTGGGAGACAGCAAACATGCATGGATGAGCAACGTTGCCTGACACCCAGCCTGATTTATGACAGCAGTGAGAAGGTGACATTAAGTGAACCACAGAACACGCACTCCAGCCCTTCGCCATCGGCAAATGCTCTCTCGCAGACATAGCCCAGAGGAAGTAACTACACTGGTATGGAGGGGTAAAGCTCAACTGTCAATTAAAATCTCAGCAAAGTCTCACTCAGCATCCACGTTGCTCATACACATGTATGGGCAGCCTGAACTTTGCCCAGCCACAGAGAAGGAGGCCAGAAGGGAGGATGAAAAGACACAGAAGTTCAGGCAGAATGGCCACATCATCTAAATTAAGTAGGTCACATATGGATCGTAACACCTCAGCTCCATGCACAACCCAGATGGCCTCCAGGTGTCTCCAAAGCATTGGTCAACCTGGACCATTCCTCAGCGATGCCGGACCTCCGTCCACTCACACTCTCCCAGACACAGTTCAGGCTCCATGTGGGCCTGGCACCCTCCAAGGTGACAGACACTGATCCAGTTTTGAGGGTAAGTGAATTTAGCAGTACAAATATGAGCTGCGTGGCCCCTGCTGCACTCAGGGCCAGGTAATGGTCTCCAATTTGTTTTATTATAGTGGAGAGACAGCCTCCAGGTCTAAAACGTACCTGATCATTTTTCCATACACCTTCTGCTAACAGGATCTGGAGTAGACTCTTCTACTATGCACTAAATCAGGAAACTACTATCATTAAAAATCACTTTATTCAATCAGTTTTATAGTCATCTAGCAGTTGCCAACTTTTGTGTTCAAGTGCACACTGAAAGTGTGTCTACGTGATTGTCAGCCCTTTGCAGGTCTCATGGAAATACCAAGTATACCTTTAAAATTTCTAGCTGGGGTCCTGCAAACAGAGTTGCCATGGCAGCGCAGAGATCTGGCCCAGCAGGACATATTTGCTTGCCTTTCCAAAGGTGGCAAACCATTCAGAGCATCTAAAGGATAATTCTTTAAAACAAACTGGGCTTAAAAAAAATCACCTCAGTTTCCCCCACCTCTTAAAGCATCAATCTGAGACCTAAAATCACTAGTTGCGTAAGAAAAGGAGTAAGCCCGTGGTGTGAGAGGTCCATTGAGATTCGAGACCCATGTAAGCCTGATGTGAAACCAGAGCAAGCCCCCAGCAATGAAGACACAGCCCGTCGCTGACAATGGCTGGAGCAGCTCTTGGCACAGCAGTGCTGCAGTTCCCCCTTCAGCCTTCTGCAGATGGCTCTCGCACTAGCCATTACGGCTATTGAAACTACCTGGCTTTACTCTCCTTTATTTCCCTCTGACAGGAGAAATTACTGCACTTGGAAAGTAAACAGCTTTTGTTGCAGTTGTGAATATCAGCACTGCTGTTTAGAAAAAACACACACAATGCAGGCAAATAAACACTACTGAACACTGGTTGTTAGTATTTTCCTCATGCTGGAGGAGCGCCTAATGTTTGACTGGAATTGCACCGACAGCGGAGAGTGTCTGCTCTCCAGAGCAGACACTGTGGTTTCAGTTCTTCAAAGGCTTCAGGGCATGCTTTCATCTGTCCAGAGCAGTTGTGCGGAGGGACTCTTTGATGTGCATAAAGGGTTGTGCCTAAGTATTTGTAGGCCTGACCTGACAAGCACAGAAAATTGGAAAAAACTAGTAAGAGTAGCAATCTTGGTTGGACAAAATCGAAGCTGAGGCACTCAGCAGCATCAAAAGGCATTTATGACCAGTAACTTCTGTCTCTGTGAGAGAAGAACGCAGGAGCTCTTCTTAAATCCTCAGGCTAATTGAGTCCTGTCAAGACCTGACGAACCAGAGGGATGCAAACATCGCTGGCTCCATCAGGTTGCTCACATGATACGTGTCCAGCTGTGCAATGATGAACACTGGGAAGGAATCAAGGAATCCCTCCTGATTTATGCCCTGAAGCTTGACCTGTAATTTAAAATCTCTGAGAATCCTACGTACTTATATTCAGCCTCACCCAGAGCTTTATTTTGAGCCAGATAGCTCCAGGGCTGAGCACAGAAGACTCCTGTTGACCTACAGCCTTTCCGTCAGCAGAATACCCAGTCTGGATTTCAGGAATCCTCTTCCCCTGTATAAACAAGTGTAATGCATATCTCCAGCCTGTCTTAATCTGAAATTTAACCGCTTGCCTATCTTGCTTCTTCCGAATAGTGACATACTGACTCCTCTCTGAATGCATCCTAGGTATTTATTTACAGATCATAAGGAATTCTCCTATTCATCCTCTCTTTCACAGGCTACAAGACTTGTTGCACCTTCTATATTTTTTTTTTTCTCATTTGCTCATGATGAGTGTTACTCCATCAGCCTTTTCATCCTCTTTTTGTGCTTCAGCTCACACCTGACCTCTGATGGAGTGAGCTCCCACCAGGATGAGTTGCAGGGAACAACCCTATGCTGGGTGAGGGCCTCCTGAGCCACACTCCCCCAGCCACTGATTCCCATGAGTGATTCCTTGTCCCCAGTGGGGACGGAGCACGTCAACTGCACAGTGAAATGGGAGGCCACGTAAGCTGCAGTTTTTTTCCAAGTGTCATGTTTTTTCCTTTAAGAAATGCTCTCTTTCCTTAAAAAGGGAGGGGCAAGGAACAGAAAGGTGCCTGGGTCATACTTTCTTTGTTCTTAGTCTTTTCCCTCTCCTTTTAACTGGGATACATCAGTAATTTTTAAGCCCTCAGTGAAATGGTCCTGATAACAGCTCGTGTTCTTGCTTCAGAGAAACTCACTGCCAGTGATTTGAACAACCAGCACTTAAGGAGTCAAAGCAACACAGAATTTAGTGGAAAAACAACAACGTAACAAAAAGCTCCTACAGGTTTTCTACAGACTCAACTGCTGTGCCCAGCCAAGGCTAGCTGCTTCCCAGCAGAAACATCTGGGATGGCCTGACTCTGTCCCCATTGTCCGTCCAGTCAGCCTTGACATGGGCTGGTCACAGCCAGAGGCAGCACTTGTAAAGGAGCCAGGCACTGCTTCCTAGATCGGGATTTTTCAGAACTACTGTTTTTTAGGTAAACCAGTCTTCCTGTCCAGGCTTTCGTAGGCAGCTGCCTTGGTGAGAGTGGCAGAACACTCCAAAAGCCCATGTTCCTGAGGATGCCTGTTTCATCTGGTTAAAGTGTGGGTGGCAGCGCTGTGAACCATTGCTCTCCTTCACAGGGGAGCAGGAGGGGAGTTTGGGCTGAATTTAGTATTAGGGGGAAGAGGATATGTTTCACAGTCACCCTTTGTGTCCTATCAAGATCTTACACATTACAGAAATTGTTATTTCTGCAGAAGGTGGGATGTCTGGTGGGAGACAGGAGAGAGTCATTGCCCCACAATGGGGCAGCAAGTCCAGCAGCTCCAACATTTCTCACTGCTTGGGTGAGCCAAAGCAGGAAAATGCCAAACAGGGCACCGTGGAGGAGACTAAATTCTGATAATCGGGGAAAAAAACCTCAGCAAACATGAAAGTGGCTTTACTGTGATATTCTTGGACAGCTACAGCTCTAAGAGGCAACCACTGAAGATTTCTTTTTATAGCAACAACAGCTCCAGTGGCACCTAATGGGGACTGAGAATTTGGGTCATGATAAGGTGGAGCTCTCACAAAGAGACTTTGCTAGATGTGACTCTGCTCTGTGCAGAGCTGTGCACGGAGCATCAGCAGACAGGAGAGAAAAAGGCAGCGCTGGTGCACCCGCAGAAATGCTGCCTTTCCCACCCTGAAACATCGTGACTCAGTAGTCAAAACTGCCAGGGGGACATTTTCCCCCTTCCACCACAAGGCCTGGGCGTGCATCATATGGGCAGAATTAACATGGCTTGGCCAGGAAAGTTTGCAGTAGGATTTGCGGGCAGACTGCTGCTTGAGTTACCTAATGAAGAAGGATGGGATGGCTGACATGGACACTGCGCTCCTACACTCCCTGTGACGGAGGAAATATTGTTTTGAACACTTTGTTCCTAGGGAAAAGCTATTTAGCTACTGCTTAAGCAACTGTCTGTTCACACTATCAAGCATGGAGGGCAAAAATGTGCTTTTTACAAGGGTAATGAGTGGGACCGTGCCAGCTCAGAGGCTCTTACCACTGGGTGATGGGTTGCCCTTTCTCTGCCGGTGTCCAGCCAGCCTATGGCTGTGCTACACGCACCCCACATTAGGAAAAGGCGTAGAGTCACAGTGCCAGAGGAGAGCTGAGTAGGTTCAGGAAGGGCAGGAGGTGGTGGGGTGGTGATATGGAGTGTGCCCATGACATAAGCCAGTGCTTTGGGCAGCTGCCAGTGTGAAGTAGGCAACTGGGACAATTTATAGAAGAGGAGTACATGCTGCCCTTGATTTAGCAGCTTGCTTTGTACTGTCAGAGGGAAGCAGAGAATTATTACGATATTTGCCCCAGAGACATTTTCAGAAGCTGAGTAAGTAAAGAGGAAGGTGTAAGCTCCAAATTTGTTGAGAGACAAAAATATTAATAATTAATGGATGATTTTCAAAGTGGAAATAGGTTAGTAAAATGGGCTGTTCATCTGAACAGTGGCAATCTGGGAAAAGATGTAGACAACTATGTGCTAATTTGGCTAAGAATAGAAATACATAGAATTTAAATGCAGCTGTAATGTTCCACAAAATCTACAGGAGTGTCTCTACTGTGGGCATCACTGTGGTTTCAAAAGAAAAAAAAAGTTTGAGTCCTAGGAGATATTTTATGGTATATGTATAATACCTATCTATGTTTCCTGTGTTCTGTCCCTCAGGCCTTAAGTTTATATCAGATACTATAAATACTGAAAAGACCCATAAATGTAACCTCTTTTATCTGGTATATGTTCAAATTTGGCAGTGCTGATAAAGACGATGCTTTGACTTTATCAGATCTGTACAAACAGCAGAGTCACCCCGTCCTGTGCCAGGCACAGAAAATGGGGCCCCCCAGGCAGTGCCCAGCGTAGTCCCAGACCCTCAGATTTCTCTCAGATCTGAGGTGGCTCCAGCTTCTGCATCCTGCAGATATTTTGCAGAGGGGCCCTAAACGCCCCACCTGTGCCCTTCTGTCATTCCCATCCAAAGGGTAGAACAGGAAAGGTGTCTGCACGTCAGGAATCACACCAAACAGCAAAATGTTGTTGGAAAATACACAATAAAAAAAAAAAAAAAGCCAAATTGCTATTTTTTGGTCTTTCATTTTAAAAACTAGCCAAAATTGACTCTGTGGCAGTGCTGGGCCAAGGGGGGACCTGTCTTCAAAATGAAAATGCAGCAGTCGGGTTAGATGCCCCGATCCACCTTTTCATCTACCAGCTCTCCACCATGAAAAGACAACAAAACTCATGATTTGCCTGGAAAAGCTACAGGTTTGGACCACAGGGCCATGACTCCCTACAGCATCACCCGAGTCCCTGTAATTTGTCCCCAGTAGAAGAAGCAATGCCACGTCAGCATGCAGGGGAGGAAAAGCAACGTCCTCGCAAACACTGATCGATACTGCCAAATTAACACACTCAACAGTCATGCCAGAAACCTCAGAACTCATAAAGTTGTTTGGAAGAGCACATGATTAAAGAAAAAAGGAACATTTTTAAATTATTTTTCTGTTTACTCAGTCTCTAGACTTCTGGTCCCTGAGGTCAGCTCTGCAGCCAAAGGGCTACAAATTTTTTCCAAAAATTAAAGCCAAGTTTGTCAAGGAATTGTTTAGTCACACAAACTGAGACTTTAAGAAAAAAACCACCAGAGATCACAAGACTCCTGATAATTTTGTGGATTTGGCATCACACATGATTTGTCTTGTAAGCCTGTAGAGAAAGATGGTTTCACATTCCTCAGAAATGCTCTCTGGTTTTAAGGTAACTCCTGAAGAACTGAGTACTGGATTTTCCTGATTTTCCTTTCTAACTTTTTTTTTGGTTTTGGTTTTGGTTTTTTGTGGATTAGTATAGTACCTGAAATATTTACAGTATTTATATGTAGCATTTCGAATTTGACTGTCAGGAACATTCAGAAAGAGGCAGTTTTCTGTCTATCCAGCTGGATTCAGCTGGGAAACTTTGACTCCTGTCTTCGGTGTATTTCCTAGCTCAGATTCTCTAACAGCATGAGAGTGGAGTAAATACCAAATTGGCTTCTCTTGTTGTGCAACCGGACAGACAGAAAAAGGAAAGAAACACATAGTACAGGAAAAATGAGTTTGTAAAATAGATATTAAATGTTTTTTTCATATTTTCTTGTGTGCAGTCCCACATACAGTTCTGTTAACCTAGTTAAAGAAAAAATAAAAGTACACAGCTTACCGTCAGTGGGATAACAGATAGTGCCTTAATAAGAAATGAGAGGCAGCAAAAAATTGTATTATTTCACATCTTGTTTGTTTGCTCTGTCACTGAGATAGTTGAGAGGAGTAGCTAGAAAACAGAATTAAATAATCATTTCTCCAAAGTCTGAGCATGTATGAATATATGGTACCAGGCACTAAACGTGACCCAGTACAGACACTTTTAAAGCTGTGGAGTTCACGTGTTTGCCATCACAAGGCCTTTCACACTGGTGAGCACTGGCAGGGAGGCAAAAGGCACAACCATCCCAATGCCCTTATGTGCCCTGAAATCTACATCTGGAATGGATGTCATTGCCCTGTAACTTCAATAAAGTCATGACCACACAAAGGCTGTCCCCTCCTGCTTCCCTCTGATTTAATAAATAAACCTCTTGCGATATTTGCTAAGCTACCGACAATGTGTTTTTCAGAAACACGACTGCAAAAGCTGCAGTTCCTCTTCCACTCACCCGTACGTGTGTAGGGACACTCGATTAATTTGCCCAGCCTTAGCAATAAAATGAAATTCTGATTTTATCGTAATACTTTAGCTTGCCAATCTCTTTCACTAAAAGAAATGAAAAGCTCCACAATATCTGTCCTCCCAACAGCACATGCCGCTTCCTCAAGGTTAAATAGCTCACATTGCACTGTTGTCTCCACTACTTGCATTTAATTATTTTTTCTGTGTAAGTCTGTGTGTTCCTCATTCCACAGCAATTCATAGGGCCATACTCTGGTGGCATACTCTTGTGCCAGCCTTTGGAAATTGTCTGTTTTCTGTGAGATTAAGTTCTTCCCTCCTAATTAAAAGAATTGCTCAAATTTGGCAAAATTAATTGAATATACTATTAGCTAATTTATTTTTAGTTAGACCTAAGGGAAAATCCAATTTTAGACTATGAAGTTCCACAGCATGTTTCCATCTTCTCCCTTCCCTTCAAGAAACTATTTCTGATGAGCCAAATCCTCCCAACATTTCCTGCCTCCAGTACACCACTATCACTGCAGGCTGACTGGAAAGCTGCATATGACCAGTTTACAAACCAAGCTGACCCCAAGGACCTGAAGTCTGGGTGGAGGTGACTCAGGGCGACCACAGCTGCCCTCGCTATCTTGTATTTTTTAGAAACCTAGGCAGTACTGCCTTATCATAGCTGCAATGTCTGTCCCCACTGATGCCCATATGTGAATTTAAAGGAATTCCCTAATGGTTTAATTGAATATTTGCTTAAGAAAAATGTATTTGAAAATAAACATTTCCTTGGAGACTGGAGGATATTGCATTTCTCCAGACTGATGGTTGGTAGTTATCCACCTTAACAGCTTTTAGACACTGGTATTTCTCAGCTGAAGCTCTCCTGACGGTCCACTGACAGTTTCCCCAGTCAAAGCTTTTGTCTTTGTAGAAAATAAGTCGTATTCAGCGCCACCTGCACGACTCTGCGGGGAGACTCATAAGGAGCGCTGTGCATGGACTGCATGCGCACATACCGAAATTGCCCCAGAAATGAACCCTGCTAAGGGGTTAAAGACCAAAACAGCTCAATTTTACCAGCCAGCAGCTGACAAACAGGGACATGACTCTGCCCTCGTAAAGAAGATGAAGGTGAAATAAATAAAGAATGCTGTAGTAGCGCTCACCTGAGAGGCATCTGGCACTGAGGGCCACTGCAGTACCTGCACACTGACTTTAGTACAATCCTGGCAGGAGCACGCTCCTTCCCAAATGCAGGATATTTTATACAGCAGCAGCCAAAAGGGCAATGCTTCCCTCCTGAACATGAGTGATTTCAGACATTGAGGCATTATGGAAACTTGAATCGTGGCGATGCAGAGATAAGGAATACACTTCAACTTCAGAGACTCCTTCTCCCACCTGAATTTACTTTGGATTATCAGCAATGCGGCCGCTTCTGCTGTTTGTTCTCTTGTCAGATTCAGTGCATGCAAGAGGGAAGGAAGGAGGCTTCAGTGTCACAGTTTTCATGCACAGCTAAAAACTAGGTGTTAGCAGTAAAAGATGTATTTCAAAAGGCAGCTACCGGTACCAGAAACAGAAGATTGCCATGTGTGTATATACACACAGTACTACTACATCTAACTATATACACAGTATATCTAACCTGTTAGTAGCTATTATTCAGGTGAACAAAGAGGAGGGGGAAAAAAAGGAAAAGAAGAAATGAGAATACTATCACAAATGTACACAGTAATTACATCAGCTGGTTACCAGGTCCCCCTCTACAGCCTCAAGGACAGATTCACTGCCTGTCCAGAGGCAGAAAGTGCCAATGGCTACCAGGAGGGTTGCCCTTCTGCTATGTGGTTTCTCTGTCCAGACTAAAAATCTTGTATTCAGTAGCCTGTGTGAAAACTGGCTGTGCTGCTCTGATCTGGCCATCCTCAGCGTTTGCATCCTCATCCATGTTTGCATTTCCCTCTGGCAGGGCAAACCAGACTCACCCTTCACCTTCAGCATAAAAGCAAGTGACCTCAGGGCTGTCCAAACCCCCAGGGGCTGCTGAGAGCAACTCAAGTACCCCAGGGGTGGCACCAGAAGCTACCTCTAAGTGCAGCTGGTCACTCTGCCCACTGAGGCTGTGCAGAGGGAAGCCAGAGCCTGGTTCCAGGGATGTCAACATTTGGCCTTGACATCCCTCCAAGGAGACTGCTTAGAGAAGCTCTTGAAAACGTTTCTTCAAGAGGCTAGGCTCGTCTCAGAGAAGCAGCATCGGTGTTGGGCACGCATCACCTGGGCATGGGTACCTGCAGTGCCAGCAGCTGAGTCACTCATGTGGATACCCGGGCAGGAAGAGGGCTAGGGGACTGTGCTTCAGTCATAATGGTGCCCTGAAGGACTGCAGGATGAGGTTTGCTGTGTTTTGGAGGGTGACCTGCTGGCTGGGAGCAGCACGGGCCATCGCAGGCACAGCCTTTGCAAACCAGCTCCCCACAGCCAGCTCTCTGGCACACGGCCGAGTGCAGCCGGTCACTGCCCCAAGGCCTGAGCACAAAGTTCCTCAAAGATGCTCTCAGCAACACTGCACAGCTCTTAAGTGCCCGGTAATCAGAGGGAGATGGTTTGCAGCTAAATGCTCCACTGGTGTCTGTGAGGCAGCAGTGACCCATGGGACCTGCTGGTGAACCATTTCCTCTGTCCCTGCCGTGGGGTGTTATCTGCGTGTCCGCAGTGACCACCAGCTCCTGCCTGCTGGGGCTTGGCTCCTCCACTGGGAAGGCTCAGGGCTGTAATTTGTCAGGCCAGATGCAGCTGTCTGTAGGTCCTCATTTGCAAACAAGATAGATGTCTGCTCCAAATGCACATCTAGGATATCCACCCTCCCTCCCTTTGTTCTCAGTGGAAAATAAGTACTTTTTGGGTGCAATTCATCTCCTCAGAAAGCAGGGGTCTAAGCAGGTCAGATGTGTCACATGCAAGAAGCACCTACTTCTGCCCCTCAACTGCCCAGGTGCCCAGGGCAGCAGTAGGCACCAGTGGTGTGTGATCCCACTTAAGCAGCATAGGTGCTCCCCAGTACCCCTCCTGGCTCCCAGGGACCCCAACTCTGGAATTGCATAGAGATCTGCTTTTAGCATGGTGTGGCTTTCCCTCCTGTGAGCAACCTCATGAAGGCCAGGTCAGAACAGCCATTTGAAATGTCACGGATTGAGTATGCAAATCCTATGCTGCCCTCTGGCTTTTTCCCAGATGCTGGGATATTTGGGCTGTGGTAGAGTGATAGAAGTTAAACACACCAAAGCAGTAGCACCTCATCCAAAGACAAAGTCTAAAAATTGAATAGTTTATTTCCTTGGTTTTATACCACCTCAAGCATAACTTCACTTTTTGCTCCTTTTTCTTATCCTGTTGCAGTATCTTAGTCCAACAGTGACCATTCGATTGCAATGGTAAAAATTAAGTCAACTGGCTGCTTGCCACTTCATGAAACTTGCTGATAACCCTTTATTACAAAGAATTACAGATTTTCCTAGAGGACTGAGATCATATTCTGGGAGGGCAACATCCCAGGCCTTGCCTGATTTGTAGCGTAAGAAAAAGGTGGAAGAAAGTTTAATTGCTGCATTAGAGACCAGGAAATCTTGTCTAACACTTTCTCATTGATTTCTGCTAAGTGAAAATGACTGTCAAACTGTCCACCAAACACAGCTACCCTTCCTTTTATTTTGTGACAGTCACCTATTTTAACTCTTATTGATAGATGGCTGATTATATATATTAGCATAAAGATATTTTTCCAACACATACACAAAATTGATTCATGTCAGTCAACTCTACAGGCTTCTTAACCTATATTTTTCAAGAAAGACTACTGAACAGAAAGCAGAAATGCATTTGTTCAGATTACTTATCCAAAGGTCAGTAGTAGGAGCAGGGAAATATATACCTAAACGTGATCAAGACTTGGTGTAAAGATGAGCCTGACAGTCTGGAGTTCTTCCTCTTTAGCTGGTTGTAGGACAGACTCTCACCATAATAGGAAAGTTGAAAGGTATTTCAAGTGTCAGAAAAAAGTTTAGGTGAAGCAGAGGGCCAGTAGGTATAGTTGTAAAATTGCTCTCTGTGTTTATGTTTTCTGGCTACCACAGAACAAGTCTCACTCAACTCCTGCCCAACTCCTCTCCCAAGCTCATAATGCTCAACAGTAAGCAAACTTGCTGTTTTATTATATTTTTCAGAGTGAACAACTCAATCTAAAAAACAAGCACAGAGAATCCTGATTGTAGAATCAAAAATGTATTTTTTTTTAATAAACTCAGTGGATATAGTAATTACATGCATCACCTCTTTATGCATGTCTCTCTCCTGGCAGTTCTTCATCAAATATGTTGTGTGCCTGGGTGAGATACTGTCTCTTCTCTACTGCAAAGGGATGCATCTCTCACCATCTGAGTTCTCATTTTCCCTGCATGCCCAGAAGATCTCTCATGGCATGGAGGATAGCCAGACATCTGTGCTATGTGCAGGGTAGCAAGTGTCCTCTATTTTCTCCCATAAGAACGATAAGGCTTTCTCTGAATGTACTCAGAAAGAACAAACCTCGTGCTCTGCTATCTGATGTTCTCCCTCATGGAAAATGCAAGTCTCAGGAAACAGTTATGGCTCTAAATCATTTCAGACAGGACCTGGCCACAGTCAGATTTTTGAAGCCCTATTAAAAATAGGTTTGCACTCCCCAATTTAATTTTCTATCCAGTTTTCTTTCAGTACTGCACCACACCCACAGTTTCTCCTTAAACTGAAATGCTTCCCTTCCTTTCAACACTCCTCACAAGGCTTGTCATTTACTGTACATCTGCATTTTGCAAGCCACAGCCAGCAACCAGAAGGACTGAACCCTTCATATTTTGCTTAGAACCAGAGGGGAAAAAAAGCAACACATTAAAAGGAGGCCCCAGCAGCTCACAAGCCACCTCAAATGGATGCCAGGCTGAAGGAGGGGCCTGGGAATACTCTACTGGCCTTGATGTATCTTATAAAAGCCTCAAGTTCATCTCTACTCCATACTTTCAATAAGGTACGAAAGTACCACATGAAAATGTATGCAGTAGAGTTTGCGGATGATAGAAAATTGAGGAGTGATTTGGAGAAGAGACTTAAACAACAGCATGAGCTAGATAAATTGCAGAAATAGAGTGCAAGCAAACTGAGATTTAAAAAGGCAAATGTGAGACGCTTCCTATTTAAGGGAAAAATCAGATGTATAACACAGAAAGTAGAGAAAATGGTTGCACACCACAGTCCAGCCTAGAAGGAGAGCGGATCCTGAGGATTGAGATTCCTGCTCAATCTTCCTTGAGCAGGAAGATTGCTCAAGCATAAAAAAGGTGGGGGCTTTTCCTGAGCTAGACTGCCACAGGCAGCTCTTGGTGTAAATACACCATTCATCTGGGGGCATCCTTCTGTCAGAACTGACAAGAAAAATGTTGGAGGAAGTTCAAAGAGAGAATTTATATTTTTTTTAAAGGCAAAAAGTTTTTTTAATTTGACAACTGAAGAAGGTAAAACTAAGTGTGTTCAAGCAGGGATAGGAAAATGTCCAAAGGGGCCAGTGAGGCGTAGAAGAGTATTTCTAAAATTGCACAGACCACTGCCCTATCCATTTATTGAGGAGAAGATAACAAACAGGGCACAAGAAGAGAAAAAAAAAAAGGATAAAATCATATGTATTTTTAAGAAAACTTGTAGAATTGCCATCATTGGTGGAAACAGATGGGACATGCTGTGTAGTCCAGGCAGGTCTGTGTCCCCAGCTGAAGATAACAATGGCAGATCACAGACACTTTAAAATGTTACTCATCTTGCTTACAGAGGCTTTATTTTTTCCTTAGTTTATATCATAGATATTATGCTGAAAAGAATGTGAATTCCCTTTGAGTGAAGATCCAAAGCAACACATCAGCCAGCAGAGAGATGGGCAGAGGGACCCTCCCACGAGGTGACACCTTCAAGAGGGCCCCCTGTGTCCCATGAGATGAATGGTGTCTCTTGCAGAAACAGCAGGCTGATATTTGGAAATGCTGAGAAGAAATTGGTAACTCTTTTCCTAACTTTAGGGCTTAATGTTTTTCCCAAATGTTGTATTGTGGATTTTACAAAAGTTTTTTTTTTAATTATTCAGGAGGAAGGTGACACTATGCAGTAGCCTCCTCTCACAGCTCCCTTCTGCAGGGGCTGGGGAGCAGAAGCCCTTCGGAGCCCCTCAATGCTCTGCAGCTCCCCAAAGCCACTGAGCTTGCGTGACAAAAGCAGACAGGTTCATTCACTGGAAAGCAAGAGGTCTGTGGGGAAACATCTTAGGGGCTCAGTGAGCAAGGACACAGAAGGACTACATTGTATATAGCTTCAGCTGCCAAATTTTATGTCTGCTTCTGTGCAGTGAGGATCATGCTGCTCTTGTCTTTCATCAGCCCTTTCCTCTTCAGTTTTTGCATTTAGACAACACCTTCTGTATTAGAAGCCACATGTGTGCATATGCACATGTAGGTTATCTCACTTGAAGGCAGAGGACACTGTGGCAAGGTGTAACAGACGCTTCTCCGTGCACATTTTAAATGCCTGGCTATACCACTGCACAAAAGCCCCTTCATCTGTATAGCGATAATGAGAGGCCTGCACATACAGTGCAGCGGCAGGAGGTGTCCCAGAATCCCCATAGATTCACTCCAACATCTGCACAAGAATAGATTTTTCTTTTCCTTTTTAAATTTTTTTTTTTTCAGTTTGAAAAGAAGAAAACAAGCAAAACCACAGGGCACAGTAAACTGCGCAGAAGGGCAATGATCTGAAGTTGTAGAAATCATCGCAGCACTGTGTTAGGACACTGGGAATTCAAAATGTTCAACAATAAAAAGAGGGCTTGCATTCAGAGGTGACATTCAAAGCAATCCAAATGGCACAATAAAGCAGGATGTAATTAGGTACACAGTTCGTATCAAAGGTCCTTTTATTAAAGAGATGCTGAGTGTGCTACGCAAAAGGATTTAAAATAGAAATTTCTGCTTAAACAAGGTCTTGTTTCTACCATACCTTCCTTTTGGACTTCTTCCTGCAGCCAGGGAGGTCATATCATAAGGCTAAATTTATGACGACATAATTGTTTCCATGGTAACAAACTATTGTCATAAACACTGAGCTTTATGATTTCACAGCTGGATTAAGAAAAAAAGAGAATCAGGCTGGAGAGGGAGGAAGTTGTTTTTTTTTTTTATTTCAATGAGAGTTAGGGGAATACAGAAGATTACAAGCAAAGAAAATTGCTTTTTGCATAGATGTTCTTTTTTAAGTTTACCCCAGTGTGAAAGTCCCTTTTAAGGGATATAATCTGGGTAACAAACCCTCTCCTATTTAAATGCTCATAAGGCTAATGAGCAAGCTTGTCTATTTTTGGAACACTTCAGCAATAAGGCTGGATGTTTTGCAGCAGGAAGCCAACTACATTGAAATGTGTTTTCTTCACTTTCCTGCAAGCTCCTGACCCCTTCCTCCATGATTTTCTGTAACTTCATCAACTAGAAAGCAATTTACAGGTGAGGTTAGCTTATTTATAACGGCGCACAGACCCCACCAGCCACCATTCATCTCCTCCTTACTTGGATTATGGTTTATTTTCATTAATTATGTTGAAATACCTGTGACTACTGAATCACAATACCTGTCAAGATGGACAGATTGAAACACAATCATGTTTTCAGGAAGAGCTGTTTTCCTGACATGGTCATTTATGTCCTTAATCTAAATTAGTATTGGTGATTGTCAACAGCCCTTGAATATGAAAATGCAATCAGGGAAATTTGGTTCTGGGAGGTCAGAGGTGTCCTGTGCCACTGCATCACCAGAAGATGTGATACACCATCATACCTTGGATGATGCAATTCACTCTGTCAGGGGCAAATCCTGGGCCAGCTTTGTGGGCATGAAAGCACATGGCTACATGCTCATCTCTGTGGCCCCAGTCCTATATCCCAGCACTTCTATGGCTAAAAGAGGGGCCTGGAGAGATCGTTGGTGCCCATCACTTGCCACTGGCAAGCTCCCCTCCATGCACCATCCAGTTCTGCTTGCAAGGAAGATAAGGATGGGGTGGCTGTCAGTCTTCTGGATGAGGGGAGAGGGGTAAAGACCCAGTTCTCTGAGAGCCCTCAGTGGTCCATGGAGGGAGACCTCGGGGCCACCTCTCTGATCACCCCAGGCCACCCTACCCCTCTGTACTGGCAGGTAACTAGCCTGTGTGAGAGGCATCCCTTCAGGCAGCTACAGTGGGATGGGACAACCACCATCCTCACTGACTGGGAAAGTGGTGTCAAGAAGCAGCATCACACTATGAAATGCACAATACTCCTACATAAATACAAGTGGTGAAATGTCCTGTGTTGGCCTCCATCAAAGACAGAGCTCAGAGCTAGAGAAGGATTATTACCGTGTCTCCTAGTGATTCCCTTGAAATTTCTACAGCAGAAACAAATTAAACATAACTCATCTTACAAGTAATTAGCACATTTCATTTCAAGAAATCCCATCTGACTTTACCTACTAGGCACTAGATTAGTATGTCCTGCACTAAAATGCGCCTGGGATTTAGCTTTCTAACAAAGATTTATTCCTGTGCAGGTAATCTACCTTGTCAAAATATAAAATAACAGTGCTACAGGCTGCAAAATTTCTCCCTGAGCTACACCAAAATGAAAATGCTTTAGAGCACGAGGGTTGGGCAGCCACAGATCCAATACACTGCTGTTGCTCTCCTATCACCCATCCAAGTCTCAAGGGAGCATTTTTTATTTTCTTTGAAAGGAATCCAAAATAAATAGAAAGGTCACTTTGTAAGGCTACTTCCTTTCCATGAGATGGAAAATGGCCTTGCTCTGTAAGCTGGAAATGCCAGATCTAGATACTGAGAGCTGTACACTAGAGGTCACTGCTATAATAAAAGAAAGAGACCTAGCTAGCAGGTAAGGCAGGGTTTGTTCTCCACCTTATTATAAGGTGATTCAAAATGAAAAGCAACCGCTAACTGAATTCTACTGAGCTTCAACAAATGTAAAGAATCACTGAATAAAGACTATCTGGCTATAGATGAAAATCAAGAGATCTTCAGATGTTTGGTGAAAGGAATAAAGACAGAGATGTGGGACCCTTTATTTTGAGACACCAGTTCACTTTCATCAGTTTCAATTGGTTCAATTGGAAGTGGAAATTTATATCAGCCCATGAGATTTCTGTCACACTGGTCCTGTTGCTTTTTTTTTTTTTTTTTTTTTTTTTTTTTTTTTTTTTTTTTTTTTTTTTCTCTACAGGGGTACTACTGGGTTGGCTCATCTTGACCAAAAGCCCAATGCTGCCTTCATCTCCCACATCTGAATTCTGCTAAACACTGCCAGTAATAAATGGACACATGGCACTTTAATACAAATCAGAGATGCAAACCAGTGGGTAATTAGTTGAGTACTACAAGTGGGATGCTGAAGAAATAGCTGCCTGTAGAGAGATTGTCACTGCTAACCATGTGCCAGTCAACCTATCCCAAGGCTTCCTGAGTCTCAAAGCATTCTTGTCTTTTTGTATCTGCTTCTGTATACTCTTAATTAGTCTCTGAGACTGTTTATTTAATGAGGTATCCCACACTCTGGCAGTGCTAACTTCTCTCTCTTGCATGTTGTTGCTGAGCAGACGTGATCAGCCTGAATTTTCAGTCTGTCTTTTCTAAGCTTGTGTCATAATGTTATGATGCTATTTAAATGTCTTCTTCCTAACTCTGGTAAATTTTTAATTTCATTCAGGATCGAGCCATGTAACCTATCCAGAGCCTGCTTGCTGATGATTCATGACATGTTTCCTGTTTTGTTTCCTTTATAGGAACCATGGTTCCTGATGATTTTGCACATCTTCATGCGGCACATCCTCTCCAGGGAATTTCTTATCACAGTGGTCAACAATATATTTTGTCAGCTGTTTCTCCTTATTCAGTCTTAGTTCCAGTATTTCATGTCCTTCTGGCATTATCTTATCCCATTCACTTCATTTTCACAATTTTCTTCTTTTGTTGTGTCAAATGCCATGTCAAGCAGGAAGATGACTTGGAAGGTATTTTTGTGGTGGGTAGCCATGACACCAGATCAGCTCATCTCACAGTCCTGACCCATCTCGATGTTGACATAACTCGATGTATGTTCTCTCATGATTCATCTTGGTCAGATGTCACACGCCAAGAGATGAACCCATCACCACTACAGAAACTTTCTTAAGGTCTAATCCCTTTCTGCATAGATCACCCTGTACAGTTTTCTGCCAAAACATTCTCCATTACACCCAGCTTTATCTATTTCTTTTTTATCTATCTTCTTTCTTATCCCTAAGTAGTCTTCCTTTTTTTCCTTTTTTCCCCAGCTAGGGGTAGCCAAAGGATGTCTCTTCAACTCCAGTGGCAACACTGTTCAAATATCTGCAAATTATTTTTTTCCTTCTGACATTTGATATGCCGTTAGGCTTTTTCTACTTCACATCTGCACCTGAAATTTACAGTCAGCTTTTTAAAGCTACTTCATATTACAGTTTCAAGTCCAGTTCATCCTTTGCCTGAGCCCATTACTTCTCCTGTGCCTTTTTCAGCATAACAATTTGCCAGGTTTTCTACCTCTACATGAGTATCCATTTCCAATTTGTATACACCAGAAACTCTAAGGTCAGACTATTTCCAACTTTAATCTCATTGCTATGAGTCTCCCTCTGTCCAAGAAAAATTAATTTGAAAAAAAATTATCACGTTTTATTTTGATCTAATAGTTTTCATTTAAAGTAGCATTTTCTATGTAGAACATAGAGTGTGCTACAGCAACTCTGGCAAAGCAGCAATCTGGAACTATAAGTACTGGAAGTGTTTTCTGTGTAGTATAACATTGATTTCTGCCAAAATGTCTCTGGTCATAGAATCATAGAATGGTTAGGGTTGGAAGGGACCTTCAAAGGCCTTCTAGTCCAACCCCCCTGCAAGGAGCAGGGACATCTCCAACGAGCTCAGGTTGCTCAGAGCCTCATCCAACCTGGCCTTGAATGTTTCCAGGGATGGAGCATCCACCACCTCTCTGGGTAACCTGGGCCAGTGTTCTACAACCCTCATTGTAAAAATTTTTTTTCCTAATATCCAGTCTGAATCTACCTCCCTCTATCTTGAAACTGTTACCCCTTGTCCTATCACAACAGGCCCTACTGAACAGTCTCTCCCCATGTCATGTCCTTTACCCTCCTGACACTCCTTTGTAATTGAAAATAACCTTGCTGTGATACTGTTGAAATGCAGAGCGGCTAGGAAAAAAAAGTAGAAGACCAATTTTTTTTCCAGACATTGCACTGATTGTAATGTGTTGGTCATTTAGAGGAATTCCTGTCATAGCATAGTTCCCCCAGTATTGCACAATAATTGCAACAATTTTCTAGCAAATACATAAATACTTCCTGCCCTGCCTTGTATCTTCTGTGAAAGGAAGTCCCCACAAGAACCCACCAGCAGCCCAGCATTGCCCTCTCTGACATTCCCTCAAACACCCCTCTGCCACACTGCCTACCCAAAGCCTTGCGATGGTGAGCCAGCTGCTCTGCTGGGGTGAGCACACCGCATCCACCTCTCCTTGTCGTTGACTGTCGGGCACCCTGCTGGGATCTAATCCTGAAGCATCTCTCTCATCCTTCCTGCAACACAAATAAATAATAAGCAAGGGGGTTGCCTCAGAGCTGCTGGCCAGACGGTGTTTCTAGGTCAATGGTTTCCTCTCTTGGAGCTGTGAGCTTGGAGGCACTCATGCCAATGACACTGCCACCTGAGGCCATGGAAGAACAAGGTCATGAGGAGACAAGTTTGAAAATCAGTTCTTCAGACTGTAAATTTTTCTCAAAAAATACTTTATTTCAAATGCTTTTAAAAATTATTGCTAACACTGATCTTTCCAATGTGTCATAAGAAATAGTGAAGATAGAGAGCATTAGGATTGGGCACATTTTGGTGCTATTAGATGCAACAAATCCAGAAGCTGACTCCATTTCTAAGCCGGGCTGTTGTACATGCTCTGAATCAACACATGCTCTTCATTCTTCCTCCTGGAGTCAAAACTTCTGTGCACACACATTTTGTTCAGCTTATACCCCTACTCCTATTCTCTATTTGCAGGTACTTGGGACCCTGACATCTGAAGCAGGTTTTGCACACAAGCATCCTCATACCGTTCTCTGGAAAGCTTTTTGGTGACCTGCACGTGACACCTGAGCAGGGCAGAGCGTTTGTCAGAAGACCGCAATAGGAATGTCTCTCAAGTTTAATCATCAAACAAAAGCAGGCTAAGTAGTGTGGTACCTCTGTTCATTTTCCTAGTTCATACAAATTCATCCTGTGAAGGAGTGGTTTGGAAGACTTTGGTAAGACTAGAAGCCAGATACATTACATTTCAATGCCACATTTTATATAATACTTCTGTTGGGCACTTATCTCCCATTTGCATTTACAGACATTTTAAGCCCTTGTATAAAGAGAAGGATAAATGAATCATAGCATGTGTTGCTTCATCACAAATTTACCCGAATTGCATGAAGATACGTGGGTGCAAATATAGCAATAATTTTAATGTCAGATTAAAAAGTTTCTGAAATAGGAGTGAGGGAAGGACAAATCCCCTAGTTAGCTTTAAGATGGAGCTGGGATGAGATTCGCTGCACGGCTTCCTGCAAGCACAGGGGCTTGGCCTTAGCCACCCATGAGCTCCTATTCCGGGCTGGGATTTCCATATCTACTTTATCCAAGTTCCCCAGTGGATAAGTCTGATTGCGCTGGACTTCTCCCTGAGCGAGGTCATGCTCTTACATGGTGTTTGTATGGACGAAGGTTTTCATTGTTTTCAAGTGATGTCAAGGAGTAGGATTGCAACTGTAGATGCAAAATTTCATCATGTCACTTGGCTGAGCATTCCTTGGGGCTGAGATGGAGGCATATGATGAATTCTTGGATGCTAAATGAATCACTATTAACATTTAGCATGATGTGCTGCTGAATTGTGGAGGTTGTGCACAGGACTGCATTGTTTGAATGGTTTCAGCTTTTCTTTTTTTCTCGGGTGGATTTTTGAGAATGTTAAAGGCCTGGCACCAGCCTCCTTATAACCCTCTCCTTGTTTTTTCCAAGGATGATTTTGTAAAGGTTTTAGAGACTAACACCAGACTGTGCTTACAGACTCAGAAACCACAGAGCTAATTCTCAGTCATTTGGGACATTCTCAGATTTTTGGGACAGGGAGCAGCTGTAAACCACTTTTGATTTCCCCATACTCTTGGTCTGTTTAGGAGACCGACCTGTCTCCATGGTATAAAAATAGCCAAGAGGTTCATGTGGTACTGGAGTACTGCACCTTTAAGCAGTACGTGCTGGCCACCATCCTAAGGAGACATCTTCACCGGAAACAGCAAGCATGGCTAGCATGAAACCTTGGGAAAGATCTGAGATGACTAGAGAGGTCCTTTGGTCAATCAGTTTTCTCAGAGGGACTTTCAAAAAACATTTTCAAATTTCTTCATGTTCACTGACCGGTAGTTACCATGGGATTAAGCTGTGGAGGCTCCCAAGCCTCTGAGACTGCAAAGGGAATGTTCCTCCATATTTTGTGAAGGACTGGAAGTATGCAGGTTGCCATTCAGCCAAGCCACACAGATGCCCCACGTTACAAAGGAAACAGCATGCATCCTCATACAGACTTCCATTTGGCTCTCACCTGCTATTCCTCCTTTCTCATCCCATTTTTCCCTGACTAAAATAAAAGTGTATTGATTGTAAGCATATTGCTGTCCTTTGCGTGTGGAAAAACATGTCAAAACAACAGCAAGCTATCTGTGATGGGTAATATTAACAAAGCCTCTCTGCCTCAGAGGATTGTGGAGAAGTTCATTAATTTATTTTGCAAGATGTTCTGACTGGAGTAAGTATTCTGTAATCAGCTTCTACTTCCGCATTACCAATGCCTTCATGGGCTCTTAGTAGAAAACAAAGGAAAACATAAATACACAAAGGTACTCAATTTCAAGTAAAACATGTGAGAGACTCTTCTGCTCACAGGTGATGTGATGCAAGTAGAGATGATTTATTTTTTTTCCAAGGCTTTTGGTGCCCAGATCACTTTCCACAGACATGAAGCGTTTCATAAGTTCCATGGCCACAGGGATGCAGGATTTCTGGAGACAGCACAAGTTGATCCATGCCATGTTATCCTCCATGCCCGTGTAACGGCGTGCGTGAAACAGAACCACTAACAGAACCATCAGTTCCATCTCAATGGATGACTACTCTTGACCTACCACCATGCCAAACCAGCAGGACGTTGCCTTACTCCCCGGCCATGGCCAGACACCCATGCTGCAAAGGAGCTCCACTGCGCTCTGTCTCACTTTGGCACACTCTTAGCCCCCTGGCACACATATGCCTCTCCCTGTCCTATGTTGCCTGCTTTTGTGGGCTCTGTCACAGCACTGTGACACTCCTAGGACAAATAATTGGAGTTAATCTTTGAAAAAGGTGGGGAAGGGAAGACTCTGTAAACAAATCTTTATTGTATTATAAAGTGTTTAAGATTGCAATTGCATTTTGAAGAAGTCCAGCTGATACTAAAGCCCAGTGTCAGACATCAGATATAAAAAGTCACCTCTTGTAAGAAAATAGCATCACCAAGTAGTTTGCAGAGGCAAGGGACAGTGAGCACACCCCCCTTGACATGAGCAAGAGAAATGACATTACACAGCTGGAGCGAGCCCTCTGCCCTGCCAGGCAGTATGGACAGGGCAGGAGAGCCTGATGGCAGAGTCCTGGGACTCCCTGCCTGCAGCAGGCTCCATGCACTGGCTGAGGATGTGTTCCCTGCCCACAAGTATGTATTACAAGTATTAGGGGCAACAAGGGAGCAAGTGCCCTAATAAGTGCAGAGGGAAAAGAAAAGCAAAATTTAATGGGTCACTCAAGTTTGCCAATGAGATGGTAGCAGTTAACCAAAGATCTCCAAAGCCTGCATCTAATCTAACAATATCACCATTCTCTCTGTATGTGATTTATGTACAACTGGATGACTGGTTAATCAAGTTTAAGAGATGTGTTTAAGAGATGCACAGGGTAGAAAGTATGACATCTTGGTCACTAATCTGAAGTACTGCTATTTTAGCTGAACTGTTGAGGGCAAAGTCTTGAGAAGTTTGTTAATAAAAACCATTACCCATCGCCATTGATCCCTGTGTGAATCCGCATTTCTGTGAAGTCTGAATCAAGACAATTTTTCATATTGGAAGAAAGAACTTCATTTACTACTGCCTTCATGCAGAAGAGTGCAAGAAATTCTACCTACAGACTTTAAGTAGGAAGCACGGTAGAGAAATGAGCTCAATGGAAGGAGCTAATGGGGCTGATTTTTACAGCATCTGAAGGAGATAAACAGTCTACAATCTAAAACCAAACTCATTTTCTAAAATGTTCTGGGTAAAAAGGTGAAGAAATCCACCACAAAGCACAGGTCTCTCATGGCAAGTCCAGGGAAGCAAAGAGCTTGATCTACTTTAATCCAATTGTTTTTAAGAAAAACACCTCTGCACAAAAACTTTTCCTCAGCAGCTGCATAGTGAGTATTCCTGTACCCACTGCTGCTATTCAGACTGGACAAGGAGTTGCCAGATGACCATTTTCCAGTTTGGTTTGAAAGATGTCATCTCAAAAGAATATTCTTTGTCCTAACAGCTGTGCAAGAAAATGTATATGCCAAAATAGAGGAACAGAGGGGAGCCAGATCATCAGCCCTGGTAAAATTAGAAATAAGCACAAGGAAAACTATTCATGTTATTCACAAGCAATAGGAAGTGTAACATAAAACTCAGGCACAACAAACTGCACAAGTACAGATATAGCAAAAGGATATGTACAGGAGAAGGCGGCATCAAGACACAATTCAGATAAAACAAAGTACTTAAAAACATAATTTCTCTCTACACAAAGTGTTGGAAAAACATAATAAGGTTGGTCACCTATAAAGATTATAACAAGATAATCAGAAGTAACAGTGGCTCAGGAGAGAAGAGAAGGGAATGAGGACTGGCTCTAGGGTGCACGTCAGGGCAAGAGCTTGCAATACATAAAAGACACCATCACTTTCAAAGAAAAACAAATATTGCCATGCAACCATATTCCCAGAAGACGTTGCTCAAGAGGTAACTGGAGCACCAATATTGTTAGAGAGTATTCGAGCTGGATAAAAAGAGACAAAACCATGCTCAGATAGGAAAAAAAAAAAATACATGATTTGCCACTGCTGCAGGTTATCAATGTGTTTGGCTGAAGCACACTGCACACCTAGCATGAATGTTGCATATCGCTAATCTGTGTGCAGTCAAGACTAAAGTGAGGATTTTAAAGGTGCAAGTGCAGGATGTTAAAGATCAGTTTGAAAAAGAAGCATATGCCCAGACAATAAATCTCTATAGCAAATACCATTTTGGAGTGGATCAATTGCAGAAGAGGAATATACCTTGAAGAACTTGATGTAGTTGATATTAACATGTCAACCAGGGGCTACAGTATTTGCTCAGAAAACATTTGTATTTCTTTCTTCTTTCCCCATTGAGTATTAGCCCACAACAAGTAGCCCTTAGCTTACTAGAGGCATCTACTCTGAAACTACAAGTAGTGTATCATTTACTACCAGTCAAGGAACACAGCCTTTAGAAAATCCAATATAGCAGTAAAAGAAACAAATTAATCCTTTTAAAGATGTGGTAAAGTCAGGATACCCTGCTTTTGCTATCAGAATCTTTAAGTAAAAATAAGCAAACTCCAAAGAATAGTAAATGAGAGCTCCAAAGAAAATAGGCCCAAAAATTTAAAAAAAAATATTCATAAGACACAGACAAATTTACTTCCATGCCAGAACTTCTCCAGTCTCACAGTCATGCACACATGGAGGAAATGGCAGTGATAGTTGTGCATGGACAGACCTGCTATGAATTGAAGATGATTCACGATGTCCGGTAAAGGGCCTAACAGCTATAGGTGTGACATCTGCCTGAATTCAGCAAGAAGCACCTACCTTCTGACATAGGACATCTGACATCTACTAAGTCAATGCAAATAAGCAGTGGAGGACTTATCATCCCAAGACTATACTTTATTGTATTGAGCATCATACATATGATGAACAATAATGTTATGATGGACAATAGACTGCAATGTGAGTCTGAGGAATTTTGAAGGTTAGAGTCTTACATTTTAATTTTTGGTTTAGTTTTGGCTCAGAAGGAACAGTAACAGGAAGGCTCACACTCCAGAGCTGTGCCACTTGGGTGCCCATGGAGAATAGCCACCTACAAACAAAGCTGTAGGACCTGAGGATTGCTCATACTAGAGCAGGGTGACACTGGAGGCACTGCCTGAGATGCTGCCATTGAGGGAGGAGACCACTAAATGTTCTTCTAATGGGTCTCACATCCATGGAGAAAATCAGACACAGAGCTAGAGCCAAGAAGCACTGTCAGCAGGAGATAGTGCTTGCAAGGACAACAGTAGGACTTTGATCAAACACAGAAAAAGATTCAAGCTCAGAGGCTGAAAGGATCATCTGACCTAATGCTCTTTCTTGACAAGAATGTCAGTGATTGCATTCCCAACCTTCTGCTATGTGAAGGAAGGAAGAAATCACATGCTTTTTAAAAAGTATCTGTTAATTTGTTCTCCTTTCAGAAGAAGTGCACAAACTTACAACTTCATGGCTGCTCTGCATATATGTGTGTGCTGGGCTGTGGAGAGCAAAGTGAGTTAGGAAACCAGATGAATAAAATTTTATTTAATTTATGCTATCCAGTGTGGAAGAGAAACCTAGTCTATTCTTCACCGCTTATGCAATCTTTCCCACTGAACACCACCTCACAGGTCATACACTTCCTTTCCAAACATAATATTGCCTCATAATAAAACTTAGGAAAACATATTGAAAGGTCAAAATAACAGTAACAAGTTATAAAACTCTTTTACTTATTCAAGGTCTCTATTTCAAATAATCTTTCTTTGATCTTTCACTTTCAATATTTGCATAAACTTTTGCAGAATTTATTAGGCTGACATTTTGAGTTTGGGTGGACAGTGTTAAGGTGTTAATCCCTGCATGCATTTAAACACCCAAACCAGACCATGTAACTAAAACATTTAATGTCTCTTGGGCTCTCTCTCCACTTTCTCATGAGCAGTTTCCCTTAACCTAATCCTGAGTGCCCTAGCAGAAGTTCACTTTATGGCTGAGCTGTTCCATCAGCATCAGTGGGTATTTTAACCTCATCACAGGGAGGCTAAGCTGGGAGTTGGTCTAGATGATGGAGAGCTGAGTGGACCAAGCTATCTCACCCTCCCAACATGAAGGCTTCCTTCTAATGTAAACCAGATCATGGAGAGTAAAAAGGGAATACCAGCGTCCAGGCATTGTCCTGACTGGATTGGGAAGCTCTCCCATGTCTCACCATCAAATACAAGTTAAAATACCTTCTCACAGACCAGCTTCTAGGAGTTAATTCACAGATACTCATGGAAGCTGTATCAAAGAAAGTTTTCAATGCAGTATTCTGAAAAAATGTGCCTCTAAGCAATTTTCCTAAAAGCAGACAAGAGCTAGAAAGGGAAGTTTAATCTCCTAAAGACAGGCATATAAACCACCAAACTCCAGTTCTTCAGCACCACTCAGTCACTTTTCTGGTACTCAGGGCATGGGCACATAGTTGAGTGTGAACGCAGAAGAAGTGGCTTTAGGAGTTGCTGCTGATCTGCTGGGATGCTGCACTTGTGCACAATATTCACAGAGTGCATGCACTTCTCAAACTGTTTTTCATCTCTTTCCACACTGTTTATCACCAATTGCAGTGCAAGCAGAGTAGGACATACACAGGTACACGTCTTTCGGTGCCCTAGATTAGCTCACACCATCCCCTGCACCAGTTCAGGCTTCATCGCTGGATGTTGCATGGAGAGAGATCAGGATTGCCCCAAAGCTCCCTGCCTTGACCCAGTTGAGGGGCTAATTGCTCCCAACACAAGGGGTGATAACATATGGCTTAGGTGAGAATAGGAGGAAATGGCAGCAAAATCTTGCATTTCTGTATGGTTTTGCTACGCAAATGTTGGAGGCGAGGGGGCAGAGTTAAGTCCTTACCTAAGGCAGAGTAAACTTGCCTTAGGTTAATCCAGACTCACTGATACTTAGTACAGCAAAATTACCTTGTGCTGTGGAAGGTATGAATGGCACATCAACAGCTTGACTGACAGGCAGGTATAAAATTAATTTACCCTAACATGATTATGTGCTGTCTGTTCCTTCACACTTGAACAATGAGCTACTTATTTCTTATGGTATCACATGAAATGAAGATGTTTTAATTGAACCCTAAAAGCTCTGAGTCCTTGATGGATCTTGAGGCTTCTATGACAACAAAATCAGTTAATGAATCAAATATGAATGAAAATTTTCAAATATGGAAGCTTCTACGAGAACTTCTCAGCTCTTACCTGGCTCTCTTACCCCAGTTGAAACGCTTTCCAACTCCTGCGAGGAATGCAAAGCCCTATGGCATTTTCTCTGCAGTCTCCAAATTCATGTGACTATTGTAAAACAAAAATGTGTATAGATAAGAAGTAAGAACTGTTCCTTTTGCAGCATTAAAACAGCTGATGGAGACAGTTATACCTGAGCTACAAGCATAGTTATACAAGTGGTTTGGATGTGGCTCCTGAATCTTTAATAAAATAATACTTTCAATTGTGCACATTCAGGAAACAAAATAAGCAACTTCAGCATTCTCCTTTTGAATACAGGCTTAGCCACAACGATGTTACTACAAGAAACTGTCGCACCTCTGCAAATGGGACTTTACTTTTACCTACACATATAAAGCACGTCATAGTTTCCCTTGCACATCCGCTACGCTTTATTTGCTCTCGATAACACTTTGATATGCGAAACGCAATGCCTTATTTTCTTCAAAGAGAAGCTGCGGCCCTGGGTTTAGGCAGCATTGCAGGCCTTCGCGTCGCGCCCCAACACGGGAAGGAAATGGCCGGCCAAGGCGAGCGGAGGCGGCACCAGGGGGAGCTCACACAGCGCGGCAGGCCGGCCCACCCGCTCCGGGAGCTCCCCTCGGCACCCCCGCACCTGCCCAGCTCTTGGAAACTTCCCCTCCCCGTGTCACAGCGGCACGTAGGGGATCCTGTCACGCGTGTTTCGAAAGGAGGGAAGCAGGTCGGGAGGAGAGGGAGCCTGACAGACTGCTCCCCGCAGGCGCCGTGGAGCCTGCGGCCTCCGCCTGGCCTCAGCCGCCGCGGGAGCGGCGTGGTGGCAGGCAGCGAGCTGCAGGTTGCAGGCTCGATGAATTGGATGAGTCATATTTTCCGTGTTCAGCTGTAACCTGTGTAATTTCTTTATCACAGGGCAAAATGCATTAAAGCCCAGGCAGTGGTGAGGTAGCAGCACTCTGTGGGCTGCATTCTGGTTTTCCTCCGCCATCAGGAAATGGTGCCAGCCGGGCTGCCCTCTCCTTGTGCGTCCCACGCGGTCACTGGGGCTCTCACATCTTGGCAGCTGCCTTTCTTCTCTCCCTTTGGTGCATCCACCTTCCTGCAGCGGGGCTCAAGGGCACTGAGAGATAAAAACTCCTGCTTGCTTGCTCACCCTTGTGCCCCGCGAACATGGGCCCACCTGAAAAAGAACATGGGGAGCATTCAGAAAGGGCTTCTCGCATCCACAGCCCCAGAGGGTGTTGGACTCCTCCTCGCCTTGCCTTTCCTTTGGGGAATTTTGGTTTCTCCTCCTGAACATTGCTCCAGAAGGAGAAGGACCATGCAGAGGGGGAGCTGTGTTGTGTGACATTCGCTGCTCCTACCTGGGTTGGCTATGGAGACAAGAAGTGGCTGCACATCTAAACTAAACATCAAGCTGTCGCTCCTGAGCATGTTGCCAGAAAATGCTGGATCTGGCTGTTAGCCTCACCAGGCCCAGAATAGCTGTGCTCTGTGTGTGCCCCAGATCTTCACCGCCCGCGTGGATTTTCCTTTTTAATTCTGTCACAGCCCTCGCTTGTGCTGCCCAAGTTACAGCACATTTCTTAGTCATTTCCTTATCTACCAGACATAATGTCACACCGGTTGCTGTGCCCTTCCGAGTAACGGGGATCCTGTTTTTGATGCTCTGTCTACACGTCCACCAGTAAACTAAGCAGTGCTGTGTCATGGCTCTTCTCCTGGGGTTTTTCCGCACTGTCAATCTGTCAGTGAGGTTAAGTAACATGATTCAGATCCACATGCCACAGCACTCTCCCAGATGGTGCCCAGGGCCTGGTCTAGGGTCTACTGGGTAGAGGCCATCTCCGAAAGACAGAGTGGGTGCAGTTACCCTGATCTGGAGGGTGAAATGTGTAACTATACAAACACAGCCCATGCCCATGTCCCTCAGGGACAACAAACAAATCCTAACGCTTTTTATGGATGGGGCTAAGGACTAGAGAGCCGAACTTCTCCTTTTGCTGTAGAGTTCTCTGTAGAGCTATCACCTTCTGACCTACGTGTACATCTCAGAGTGGGCTTCACCTCACCAGCCTTTGGCTATTTAAATATGAACTGCAATCATTAGTCTTCCTCCTTAGTAAAGGGACAGAATCAGGAACCTCTGATGGGCAACCTAAAATAGATGGGGTGAGTCACCAGCAGGAGACATCTGTTAGTATCCACTAATTAAAGACAGAGCCAAGAGGACTAACTCAGACAACTCTTTTCACCCAGCTAAACTTGGGTGATGTGAATGTTGCTTTACGTGTTTTTGCCTCTAACTAGCTTACTGAGTCCTAGGACAAGGCAGGGTGATATGCCTGCTGTCAGTCAAACTAGTACACTACTGGTGGAAGTGTACTAATGCAGAGTTTCCTGTGCATTTCTGAGCTGATGGTTCCTGATTTCTGAATGATTATTTGTGCAGAATTAATGTTATGAACATTTGCTTTCCGGAGGGATATATGTCATACCATGCAATCTGTGATGTGCTAGATTCTGGATTCATGTTATAAAGGAGTTTCAGATATAGTTTTAAACAATGTATTTGTTCCCTGAGTTACATCACATGGTTAAAAGAGAATATACATTTCTGTCCAGTTCATTGGATCCTTTAAGTAAGTCCTCCCAATAGCTCAAGCAGAAATGGATCAGTAGTAGTGACTTTGTCCAGTATATATAAGTTAGCAGCAACATCATTTTGTACCCACTGATGGTGGCATTTGTGACAGCATGGAATAAATGAGAAGCTGGAAAGTGGCTCTGCCTGAGTCCTGTTCCTTTCCACTGTTTGACATCTTCCATTGTTGCAGCAGGGATGAGGAAGGAGAGTCGGAAGAATGCATGTTTCCGTCTCCACAGGCCATAAAATATTGGTATGACAATACTCTTTGAAATAGACAATAAAAACTCATTTTCCTCTTGCCTCCATGTGCTCATGAATGTGTGAATAAATATAAGCTGACAAGGGATTTGTGTGTGTGCAATAGTGTGAGGTACCATTTTACTTTGCACCGCCAAGCTTTTGGCACGACGACATGTCTCATGAGGAAAGGAACGGTTCATAAGCCATGCAAGTCTTCCTAAAACACACATCATAAAACCTGTGGTGTGCTCTAAGCTGCTGTGCACACTGTTTGTTCCACTTACTCCTTTCCAGTGTTAGTCTTCGGCTTTCAAATTCCTCTGTTTTTTCCCCCTCTCACTGAAGCACATTAGTTGCTATGGAAACTGATCTGTGGTACCAAACGGAAGAGATGCTTCCCGGGAACCTAAATATTGACTGGATGGTTATACATCAACACTGCATGTGACTTAGATATTGTAAAAACCTGCAGGAGGCCACTGAGGGAGAAGAGGTAGCAGCTGAGGTTATGATGAAAGAAATCCCAAATCCAGCCACTGGTATGTTCTGTAGTCCCGTGATCTTCCCAGTGACACAGCCCTGTGACTCAGAGGGAGAGAAACCAGAGATGGGCTGTGCTGAACCACAGGACTGCGAGTCCCTCCCAGGAGCAGCTCCATACTGAGAGAATCGCACAAGGTTACTATAGCTTTCGTGGTTAGCTTTAATGATGCTTGCCAGAGAACTGTTAGCAAAAATTAAAACTAATTAAAGCAAACAACCCCACACGCAGCACACCAAAAATGACCGTGAGTTAGCTATTTCGCAGAGGACCTTTCTCATGAGATAGAAATTCATCTATTGCAGAAAATCCTTCATGAACATGCACTCGGCTGGGCGGTACTTTGCTGTGTCACTATGAGGAGAAAAACCTCTTAGAGGGATTGGGTCCACCTGAAAACAACCACAGCAGAAGTGGCCCTGCTCTCAAGGAGGCAACACCCAGCAGAGGAGTAAGACCAGGTAGCAGCAGGAACCAGTCTCTTTGCTGGTGTGAGCCTGCACAGCTCCCTGTGGTCACTGGAAGTCACCAGCTCCATCTGGCCCCCATCGGGGGATGCCTCTTGGTCTCATTGCTCATTAAATGTTGTTTTCCATTCTCATTAAATAAACTTACTAGATACCAGCTCTGGGCAGAGGGAGAGCTGCAAGCAGGCAGGAGGGAGGTGGCACCGCAGGCAGCAGGGCAGAAAGAAGGATGAGGGGACCACATACAGCATGGTCTCAGCCTAAACTTATGGATTCCCAGCCCTTGTTTTTGATAAAAGTGTGAATCTCTTTCTGGAATGAAGGCACACATTCTGAGTTGGGGCATCATGGTGCAACCGAAGGTGTGTGTTTTAGAGCAGCAGTTGTTCATATAGGATTTTTTTCCAACCATGTTTCCAGGGAAGTAGGAAACATCTCCGAGCACCGCAGAAGAGAGCTTTCCATCATTTAACAGACCTCACAAAAAGAGGCAGGGAGACACCAGAGGAGGCAGGCAGACAGGCAGGGCCAAAGCCACTGGCAGGGCAGGAGTGTGAGCCCGGGGTTCAACCATGCAGCTGTGCCTGACAAGCAAAACCCAGAAGCTTGTGTTTTACAAGACCTGAGAGGCATTTTGCATTATTGCAAAGCCTGTGTCAGAAACCCATCCTGTTCCTGGCCCAGCACCACGGTGTTAAAGAGTCTCCCAGTGTGTCAAGTCACTGCCAGGGCAAATGCTGAGAAATGTGTTTCCTATTGGAGAGGGCTAAAATCTTCAGACTCGAGGGGCTGGTTTATTTATTTTGGGTTGAGTTAGGTTTTTTCTTTAATACAAAAGGCCTGTGGTATTTCAGCTCACCTACAAACCAGGCCAGCTGGCTGCCCTAAGGTACTGAGAATCTCGTTTCTTTACCTGGATGCACAAGGAGCAGATAAGGGGTGTAGGCTCCCTCCTCACCCTTTGCTGCTCACCCCACAGCCTTGACTGCCCTTCCTCCCAAGCAGAAAAGGCTATAGTAGATTCAGAGACCAATGGCTAAGAATGAAATCTGATCCAATTGCAAGCTCCTCTTGAAAGTTTCTTTTTTAAAAAAAAAAAAGTTTGGTCCTGTTTGGAGGTTGATCCCATTACACAAGCAGCAGACCTAATATATGGACAGTAAGGTAAAGAGGTACAGACTGCATTTTTTAAGACAGTAAGTGGGACTATCCTCAAAGACAACCAAGTAATTTAACACCTTGCACTGTGCTGTCACATTTTCATTTAGCAACTATGTGAAAAGTCATCATGTCCCATTTTTAGATGGCCACCTCCCTGTTCACACTGATCTTTATAACAAGCATGCAAATGCCCATCTATATTTAAAGTGGGCTCTTCACAGAACCCTAGAAATTTCAGCAAGACAGAGATTTGAGGCTGAATATGGACAAGAACACAAGGTCCTGACTTGCACAATTTGCCTAAACTTTCAGGACCCTCTTTCCATCCCCAGGCTCCCCCCCAGCACTGTCCCCATCCTCCCCTCCCCTGCTCTTTCAGGGGATTAGCAGGACACAGGCTGCCCTAGCAAGGGGGCTGGCTCTAATGCGCTCCCCTTTCATTTCCCAGTGCGTCAATTGTAGGGATTTTCCAGAGTGCTTTTATAGATCCACCTGTTGTTTGTTCAGCCAGCCCCGCAGAAACATATAAACCTGTTTTACTTGAAAAGGGAAAGCAGGCTAACTTCTCTACGCAATTAGATAGAACTGTCTGTCTGCTCTCAGCCAAGAAAAAGATGTCAGTCAGGTGGAAGGAACAATTTACCTGACTGACATCTGAAGAGGAACAGAGTGAATACCTTAAATGAAATTTCCTCTGCAGACATAGGGCAAAAAATCTATCCTATTCCCACGGTTTTGGCTGTTCCCCTATGAGTCTGCCTGAGAAATGATGGCTCTGATTTGTTCTTACTTGAAATAAATTGGCTGATCCACCCCTAACCAAAACCCGTGTTTAAAATGTGACAGAGGAGCAGCTGTCCAAAAATTAACAACGAGCTGATGACCCAGATGTGGAACGTGACTGCCAAAAACTCAGGCTCTAAATATATGCAAAATGAACATTACACAAATATTGCTAGATACTGATGGTTCTGTGGGAATCTTATGTGCTACATACACTTAAAAAAAAAAAAAGAAAAAGACAAATGAAGCAATAGCGAAACTTGCTTTTCATGGGAAATCAACTGGCTGGAATCCAGGCTGGTCAGAAAGAGAATGATTTCATGTTATAATGAGTTGTGCTGAGCGATAATTGAGTGGAGAAATGGAAAGAAAATTGAACGGCAACATCTCCCCATATTTCCTAACGTGGAGATGTCTCAAAATTCAGCAACACTTCTGAGATGGTAAAAAGTAGCTTCAAAGCAATCAGCAGGAGAGGTGACACCCCAGAGCTGAGGAGTTCCAGCCAGAGTGGAAAAAACAGTCCTGAATCCGATTGCTAACATATTCTGTCCCTATACAAGGGATGCCACAGGAAAAGGCAGTAGAAAGTTCAGAGCCAAGACTTGCAATAAGGTCAAAAAGAAAAGCCAAGACAGAAAAAAGATGAAAAGAAGGGCAGCACCATCCTCTGATCAGCTGCATCAACCAGCAAGACCTCTCCCGTATTTGCATTCGGTTTTGAGTATTGATGTGAGCTCTAAACCTGGAGACGAGGGACTGATTTTTTATTAGACATGGGCTGTCAAAGCTTAGAGGGTGGTAGCATAGCAGGGTTTGAACAGCCTCAGTCTAGCTGAACGGGCCTGCGACTGCTCTCTATAAATACACCGGGTGGGGGTAAGCATCAGGGGGAGGCAAGAGCTATTTCAGCTAAGAGAGCGCTTTCACAAGAACAAATGGCTGTAAAGCAGCCAGGGACGTGTGCAGGCAAAGCCTCGGCCTGCAGAAGGGTCGGCCTCAGCGGCTGCCTCCCCAGGCATGGGCTGGCTTCGCCTTGATCCGTCAGGAGCAGCAGGCGGGCTGGCATGTGTCATGATGCAGAGGACGGGTGTGAGGAATGATTTGAAGCCTCCTGGCTGGTTTTGGGCAGCTGTGTGCTCCCAGGAGGATGAGGAGTGAGGCCAGCATCCTGCTGCACACTGGGGACACAGGGGTTCCCAGCACAGGGCTGACAGCACATGCTGACACCCTGGTCTTGTGTGCCTCTCCAGCAGCAGTGGCATCTCAGGTCCATGCAGGACGGCTGCACATTCAGTAAAGCTTTCCCAAAGATCTCGAGTGGAAAGTCTAGATTTCAAACTAGGGGATGGAGTGTCCCCATGAGAAAGCTGCCAGCATCATTGACTTTCAAATAAACTGTAAAAATAAAATAAGTACTAAAAAATACTCAGGGAAGTACTACAGCATACTTCCTCCCTTCTGGTGTTCAGAAACATTCAGTACACAGCTGGACAAACTTCTTCCACAAGAACAGTGAATTGTCCAACTTGAATATTCTCCAAAAGGCTCTGGAGAGCCTTTCCCCAGGACAGAGTTGGAGCAGAAGAGGGGTTGGAGAGGGAAGAAGGAAAGCTCCACCATGAATGATGGCAAAGAAGGTAATAAATGGGGCGTATGACAGGGGACAAGATCCTAATGCATCAGTAGCCCAGGGCTCTGCCACCAGCCCCAACGGAGGCAAGATGGGGCTGACCTGCTGCCCTGATTGGGGACCATGCACCCCCTCTGCTCCACTGGCTTCTCCCTGGGGTACAGGTGGTGCTGGGCGCAGACACAGATGGCCCGTCACACTCGCAGGCCCGCTCCCTGAGCTCAGCCTGCATGTGGGGCATCCTTGAGCATCTGTCTGCGGCACAAGTTTCCCTCTCACCAGAAAAGTACTTTTAGCAATTAGCTAGACCGTTATCATTAAATTTTAAAGGCTATTGTCAGCTTACAGATGGCCCTCTCTTTTTTTTCTTTTTGTTTTTTTTTTTTTTTTTTCAGAACTTGAAGTAAATAGAAATGTTTTGAAGGGTTTGTTGGGGCGGGGGGATCTGTTCCAGTAAAAACAGCTGGGTTTAGGCAAATAAATATTGGGTTACTATGTAATAGATGCAGCACAAACACCACAACACTAGGAACCTAACAGAAAAACTACCCAAATTAAACACTGTGTTTCAGTCCCCAAGCCAAGAAACAAACACAGAATGTAAAGGGAAATTTTTTAAACTCGTTTCGAATTTAATAATTTCCTATATTGCTGGTAGCTCTAGTAAAGAAGTATGGGTTTAAAATAAAAATTTTCAATGCTGAAAGCAAGAACGTAGACTGCAGGGTATAAAAGTTTCCCAAGATTAAACTCTTCCTTTCCAAAACTGAAAGATAGCAGAGGAAAGCTGATAAACATCAGACTCTTGGGGTTTACATGAGCCTAGTCTGAAGTATGCTTACAGAGCAGGAGAAGTGATTCTTCTGTAAGAAACAGTGATGTCTAAATTGAATCCTTTTGTTGGTTTCCATGAAAATTTGCTTCATTCTTAGTTGACAAGATCACATCAGAAAGTCAGCCTTCGACTTGCAGTCATGGCTTAGCAGCAGCATCATAGCACAGTGTAAAATAAAGCTTTCACCAGATCTATACCATCTTTCATTGCAACTACAGAGGTTCACAATAAATAAATATAATGGGTTAATCCTATTCTGACTGCATGATTCTAGCACTGTAGGATTTGGGAGTGCCCACAGAGGGGTGATTTGAAGACTTCCAATGTTGGGAGTTGTTTGAACAAGCAAAGAAATGTTCAGTTTTGGGGATTTATCTACAGCTAGTACCCATCTGCCTTCCTGACAAGCCCATCCATGGCTTCATTCATAAAATATGTAGTTTTATTATATATATTTATTATATTATATTTATATATAGTTTTATTATATATATTTATTATACCTGTCTGGAAATTGGCTCAGCTAAACAGTCTCTTTCAGCTGGTTAGTTTGCCACATAGTACATAGTAAAATACTCTTATTCGGATATCTAATCTAGAGCAAACTCAGAGTTTATCAGCCTCCCTGTCCAGCTTCCAACATCCTATATCAAAGTCTCTATGCTGCTGGGCTAGAGGAAGGCTTGGTAAACCAGCTCATCCAGGACAACCCACCCGTGTGAGCTAGGCGTACTGTACAGCTGGCTGGGAGGAGAGGAGTTTTGCTGCAACTCACAGAAGAAACCAGCTGCGCCTTTCAGATTTTGGTGATCGCACACGTTCCTTCTCAACACTCTGTCTTTCAAAGCTGAAACTAACAGAGTTTTCTGGAAAAGCCTCAGGATGACCAAGCATTTTCCCTTCTTATCTGGAGCAGGCTCCTTGCTGCAGTTCGTGCAGAATCAGCCTTGGCCAGGGTGATCTGGAAAGCTGACCTAAGCTGTTGGCTTCCCGTGCTTCCTAACCTGCTGCTCTCCCCTCTCGCCCCTCAGAACAGTGATGTTTATTATCACAGCCTATTTTGATGGCAGTGTGGGGATTTGTTTTCCTTCCTTTTAGTTGGCGTGCTGCACGGATCCTGCTGGGAGCAACAAACATCTTCATCTATTCACAGGGATCAAAACCCACCCTGATGTGATATTTTGGGAGTGGAAACCATCAGCTTCAAAGGAAAACTGACCAGAAAAAAAAACATTTTCCAAGTGGGGCTGCTGATTCTGAAGCTGTAGAGAGCAGTTTAGTAGTGTTAATATGATCCAAAAAACCAGCCTCACAAGCCACCCAAAGGGAAAAGAAGCCCCTGCAGCCCTCGCACGTGCCTCATGGTGCAAAGCTCCACGTTGATGTGCCTCCTGTCTCCATGTTTTTGAACCATTCCAGGATCATCAGCAATTCTGAGGGGATTTTTAGATCTGTAACCAGCACACCTTCAAGAACCACCTTGCCTCCACCAGCCATGGGGCAGAGCCACTGTGCACGCATCATGGGGCTGCACCATGTGTGGGGTCCCAAGATAATTTGGATGGGGCCCCCCTGTTTTGGACAGGATGGGAATTTACCCAGATAAGCATGAACTTCCCCCCACCACCTGGCCCCAGCATCCTGGTTTGTAAGTATACCCAAACAGCATTTCGAGGTCAATTTTGCCTTCTAGTTACTTCTTCAAAATTTGCGCAAAGAGGTATGGAGTTACAGCAGTAAATCATTTTAGAACCATATTATTTTATAATAATTTTAAGATTCTTTTGTCACTCATAGGGAATGGAAGTCGTTTAATAGAACAGGAGGGAGATATTCACATCCTTGAACAAGGAGTATTGAACCTCTCCCAGTGACAGTTCCCACCATGTGATCTAAAATTCCTGTTTTCCTTTCCTCAGGCTTGCAACCAACAAAAGCATTTGTTTAGAGGGGAGCCTGGCTAGAATTACACTGTTCTGAATAGCTGTCCCACGGAGAAGAGAGAGGAAGAAAACATGGCTTAGGTAGGAGAGGTGGGAGGCTAAAATGTTGAGTCCAGTCTTTCACAAGAGGATATCAATACGAAAAGATGCAGATAGTCCTGGAAGAAGCCTAGTTCCTCTTGTCTCCATTACAGGAGGCCTCCTTCTAGTTCACCTCCTGCCCTTCAGCCCATGGGCAACCAGTGGTCCAAGTGTAAAACCCAGCTGTAGCTGCATAAGAGATATGCTGCCCATTCTTTGTCACTACCAAGTCTGTGCTGGTTGTATGCAAACCTAGAGAGGGAGTAAAAGGCAGGGGAAGTCATACTTGTATGTGTGATGGAGTGGAATAGCAAGATGAGCAATGCTGAGAAGAGACATGACTCCACTGAGGTCACCAGGGCTCCTGGCTGCTCCCATTGGCTCCAGCTTCAGACCCACGAGCACCATGGAGGATCTGGGCATATGTGAAGTAGGATGTGGAAGCGACCTTATCTTGTTGGCTGCTTTCCTGTTTTATATTTGCTGCCGGGTTGCTTTAAACCACATCCCAGGGCTGGGTAGGGTTAGTGCAGAGCTGCTGTGCCAACTCACTCCTGTCTCACTGGCAAGGGAATCCCCTCCCTCGTTTTTCGTAGTGCCCGAGTGCTGCCAAAGGGTCATCGCGGGACTTAGCACAGAGCTCATGTTGATGCTGTCTCACTGTAGATTGTACTGTGTTGTTGTTCCTGCACTTTTCTGCCTAAGCAACAACTGCAGTGACTTTCCACTCCCAGGTTAATTCATCACCAAATCCAAACTGGGATTTCCATGAGGTCACACACACCTATTTCTGGCCGTATTTTGCTTTGTTTGCCTCAGTTAATCCAGACAAGAGATGTGAAACTCTGGCCAGTGAGTAAATCTGCCCTAACCTTTGGCTATCAGCTGGATATGAGATGGACAGACAGATGCTGGGCACACAGGGAACATGCCCAGATCTGCCAAACTGCCTGGTGCCAGAGAAATATCCCTTGTCATACCGGGCTTTTTTTAACTTCTCTCCACAGATCAAAATTCCTGTAGCCAAACTGGTGTTGTTTGCCTCAAAACCATTTCCGTCAGAGGAAAGAAGAGAGTACCTGCTTAGGGACATCTGCTGTACACAGCTACTTCAGGGAGAACAAAGGGAACTGCAAATAGAGGAGCCTGCATCCTGAGAGGAGCAGCCAGAGTATCAAACCATGTCTTTCCCAAGGTGTTTTCACCTTTTTCTCCTTTCAGCAGACCTCCTTGGTCTCAACCATCCGTGCAACCATTTTGAGAGAGGAGAATAAATCTGGAGTTTTACATTATTTGGTACTAACCCTTGGAGGGATCCCCCACCATCTCCCTCTCTCATCATCAACTAGAAGAGCCTCATCAGATTTACGCTGGGTTTTTATTGGCTCTCACTCCCAGTGCCACAACTGGAGTGGTCTTTTCTGTTTAAGGGTGCCACAGGATTCACACAAGGCTGCTAAAGTCTGTCTGCTCACACAGTTCCTGGGGAAAAGCAACCAAAGCCCACCTAAGGCCAGCCCAAGAAGGCCACAGCTGACGAGAAACACAAGCTGGTGGAAAACAGCAGGACAGGGACCAGTAGTGCTGAGTAGTTCTGCTTTTCTTGGGTGTCATCCAGCTACAGCATGGGCCTGACTCCCCTGAGGAAGGAGGGATATCCCTGAGGAGGGGCTTCTAAAATAATCTCAGTTTCTGCAGCCAGTTACTACACAAAATTTGGCAACTTGCAGCACAAAGCCTTTTGAAGGCTCTTTTTTTCCTCCTCTCTCTGCCCCTACCCCCGCATGCACATCATTCCCGGGACCCCAGAGAGGAATCAGGGCAGGAAAACAGTTTGACTAGGAAATCTTTCCAATGTCAACATCCTCCATCCTGGGGCCTTGCTTTCCGGGCAAAGATGGATTTTGTGTACACATGTTTGCGTGGACTGGGCTGAAAGGCAAAGACTCCTCTCATGGGTTAAAAAAAAAAAAAAAAAAAGGTATTCTACAGACTAAACAGATAGGGCTCCCTGAGTAATCTAAGGATGTATTTAGCAACATATTTATTTAGACTGAGCAAAGCCTTGGGCATTTCACTGTGCAGGGAAGGGCTGGGGCCATGGGCTTCTGCACCAGATCACATCTACACTGCAAACTGCTGCTCCTGTCCTCAAAGAAAGCCATGAATAGCGATTTAGGGACACATAGGCTACTCACATTCCCAGGACCTTTGCTAGGACACCCATGGCTACACAGATCCCTCCAGCTTTTATGTCCTCACCCTAATTTCTAGTGGAGCAGCAGAAAGCTGGCTTCATCAGCTGCCGTGACTTCTCCATGTAGCCAGGCCAGCTGGGGCAGAGATAAGAAACTGAACCAATGCCTTAAGGCTGAAAGTCAAACTGGTAGTGGCTGGTCCTGAAGAGCAACCAAGCAGGATCTGCTGAACTGCGCCACTTAGTTGAACCAGTGGTTAGGAATTGCCACAGCATCATTGTCTCTCTACCATGCCTTGTCCCTCCTCAACCCCAAGGCTGATGAAAGGCAGTCCTTGAAGCGAAGTTACCTCATCTGTACTTCCCCTAGGGATGCATATCCCTGCCCAAAAGAGAATCCACAAAACAGGAACATTAATTACTGCACATTGAAATATTGCCATTTCAATAGAAATATGATTAATTCTGAAAGGCAGGAAGGCATGAGCGTTTGAGAGTGCACAACACCAAAAAGCAGGTTACTTCACAAGACGGAGGTGCTTATTATTTTGAAGGAAGCTCTGTCCATGGCTAAAAATAAACCTATGCCATTTCCCTTTTTTGAACTTCCTGTAGATCTTTACAGAATACAGAGACCAAACCAAGTCGTTCTCTTTGAAGGAAACATTTGAGATCATTAGCAACTTGCCTGCTGGGAGGTTCTCAGATCCAGATGTCTTTATGGTAATTTTGCACAGAGCATTTGGTATCCTATTTATCCCCTCATTTACAAACCATGTGCAACTCGTAAAGCCAGCACTGCACTGAGAGGCTCAGTACAGACTGCTGGTAGCTCTGCTTACAATAGACAGCCATTGGATTAAAATAAGGTTTCTTTGTTAAGTGAAAAGTTAACTTCCAGATACAGTTCTTAATTTAAAACATCTGAAAAATTAACGTTCTCATTTGGGCTTTTTTCCAGGTCAGATGGTAGCGCCTGGATGTTTTCTGGACAGACTATCTCATCCACAGTAAGTGGCTAAATGTTTGGCTCGCTTCTCTAATGTGTGTAAGGGAAGAACGGTGTTGTTTTTATTAATCACCCCAGAATTAGTTTAGCATCCCACATCATAGGTTTTTGTTCCACTGCTGCTTCTGGCTTGCTAAAACCAGAGCACTTGTGTCACACTCTCTGACACTTCCCACACACTTCATAGAATCATAGAATCATAGAATGGTTCGAGTTGGAAGGGACCTTCAAAGGTCATCTAGTCCAACCCCCCTGCAAGAAGCAGGGACCTCCCTGACTAGATCAGGTTGCTCAGAGCCCCATCCAGCCTGGCCTTGAACGTTTCCAGGGATGGGGCATCCACCACCTCTCTGGGCAACCTGTTCCAGTGCTCTACAACTCTCATTGTAAAAAATTTTTTTCTAATATCTAATCTAAACCTCCCTCCTTCTAATTTAAACCCATTACCCCTTGTCCTATCACAACAGGCCCTACTGAACAGCCTGTCCCCATCCTTCCTGTAGGCCCCCTTGAGGTACTGGAAGACCGCTATCAGGTCTCCCCGGAG
>WHYT01017189.1:469655-554567 GCA_009806455.1 Tetrax tetrax | reverse complement strand
GGGCTTTAGCCTCCCTCACCCGATCCCTGGCCTCTCGCACAGCCACTCGGTAGTCCTCCCAGGCTACCTGTCCCCGCTTCCACCCTCTATAGGCTTCCTTCTTCCCTTTCAGTTGGTCCAGGAGCTCCTTGCTCATCCACGCTGGCCTCCTGGCCTTTTTGCCCGACTTCTTCTTCATCGGGAAGTTTCAGACTTCGGCAGTTTCAGACTTAGATGACTCCAGTTGCTTTCATTTTGGATAACTTCTTGAATCCCTTCAGCACTTGTGAAATCTGCATCTTAAATAGGCTATCGATCTGTTGGGTTTTTTTCTAGGACAAGTTAAGATCCTTCACTTGTTTGTATTCAATGAATCCAAACAGATGGAAAACACAGAGGGACTATCTGCCCAGTGCTGCCTGCAGTAGGTTCCCACTCCTTTGATTTGACTTCCAGACTTTCCTTATTACATCTTCAAATAGCACCTCTGTTCATGGTAATTGTGAGCTTGAGCAGTCCAGCAAAGGAAGTGACTTGCACCTCAGCTTGATGGAAAATTGGGCTTACAAGACTAATGAAGTTTACATGGGCTCCAATGGACTCCAGTAAACCATGCAGAAGAATTGTTATTAAAACATACAAAATAATCTTACTGTTCTATTTTGTGATGATAATGCCGCTGCTAGAGAACTTTTTTGCCTCAGCCTTCACTGGCAACCTCTCTTCCCATACCTCTCAAGTGGGTGGACTGCAAGACAGGGAAACATGACCTATTAGGAAAGACTGAAGTTGATAAGTCCAGCGGAAAAAAAAAAAAAACAAACCTAAGGAGAGACATTAACAGCTTTTGAGGGCAAGAAAGATGCAAAAAGTGAGAAAATAAATTGCTCGTGTTCTTTGGAGATAGGACAAGAGTAATGTATTTTGATTGCACCAAAAGAGACTGAGGGTCGGTGCTAGAGACAGCTTCCTCTACTGACAAGGACAGTAAACAGTGGAAAACGTTGCCTAGGGAGGCTGTGGAGTATCCATCACTCTTGGTTTCTGAGAGCAAATGCGACAGATGTGAGTTGGGAATCATCCTGGTATAGCTGGACCTGCCTTTGGGCAAGGACTGTGGACAAGTTTATTCCTCAAGGCACCTTCCAGAGCTATTTATTTAATACTTGGTGATAATGTGCCTCATAGACAGAGAGGGGTAAATATTGAATCCTACAAATAAAACTATCTCAAGAAAAGAACAGTGGAAAAAAAGGTCTTGGACATTGTCAAGTTTTAGGGAGCTAGAGGTATGCTTTAGTCTTCAAAGAGTCATTTGTTCTACTTTCATTTTGCATGAAATGAATATAAATGACCACTTTGTAGGCAGCATTAAGAAGCTTGTTGACTTCAGAGAGGTCACTTAAGGGGAATAAGTTGGGTGGGTGTTGCAGTCATTTCAGATATCTCATCAAGTTTTCCATATCTGTCCCAGTGGTGGGCCTCATGAGAGGAAGTGCATATATTTCCTGGTTGAGTGGAGGGTTGTGCTATAAAATGTTCAGGATTTTTTTTTTAAGAGAATCAAAGCTTGAAGTAAAAGGGTGGGTTTTTAAAAAAAAAAAACAAAAAACAAAACAAAACAAACAAAAAGCAAACCCAAAAAACTACCAACCAAACAGAAGAAACAAAAACAGGCACACAAAAAGCCCAGCTCCAGGAAGCTGAACTGAAGTTTAAGTACCACATACAGAAAGAAAGAGAGAATTAAGCTGGCTGTAAATATTTATGCTAAAAATATTAGGGATGTGATCACAGTTCAGGTCATGGAGTCTCAATTTATCATGTCTTATGCTAGGCACAAGGATTTCAGAGTATCTGGGTGGGGGAGGATGTTGCTGAAAGATCCCCCTTCCTATGCAAGGCCAACGGGACCATCTTTCAGAATTCCAGTTAACTTCCTTTACTTCATAAGCCATCCACTACTTTTATATAAGCCTCCTAAATCCAAGGCCCTTGAGAACCTCATGAAGTTCAACAAGACGAGGTGCAATGTCCTGCACATGGGTCAGGACCATCCCAGGCACAAATACAGGCTGGGTGGGGAATGGATCAAGAGCAGCCCTGAGGAGAAGGAGTTGGTAGTGATGGTGGATGAGAAGCTCAACATGAGCCAACAACGTGCACTTGCAGCCCAGAAAGCCAACCGCATCCTGGGCTGCATCAAAAGAAGGGAGGTGATTCTCCCCGTCTACTCTGCTCTCATCAGATCCCACCTGGAGTACTGCATCCATCCCTGGAGCTCCCAGCATAAGAAGGATGCAGACCTGTTGGAGCAAAGCTAGAGGATGGCCATGAAGATGATCAGAGGGCTGGAGCACCTCTCCTATGAGAATGCGCTGAGAGAGTTGGGGCTGTTCAGCCTGGAGAAGAGAAGGCTCTGGGGAGACTGTATAGCAGTGTTCCAGTACCTCAAAGGGAGCTTATAAGAAAGATGGGGAGAAATTTTTTAGCAAGGCCTGTTGTGACAGGGCAAGGGGTGATGATTTTAAAATAGAGGGAGGCAGATTCACACTTGATCTAAGGAAAAAGTTTTTTACACTGAGGGTGGTAGAACACTGGAACAGGTCGCCCAGAGAGGTGGTGGATGCCCCATCTCTGGAAACATTCAAGGCCAGGTTGGACTAGATGACCTCTAAAGGTCCCTTCCAACCCTAACTATTCTATGATTCCATCATATTCTTCACTCTTACTTCAGTAAAATCCAGTACTACTTCCATCGCCTTAAGGTGCCTTCCCCAATAGCAACTCATTAACAGATTTTCCAGATTCTGACTTCACTGGCACACAGAACTTAATGAACTGTTGAGATTCAAAGCAGAATTCAGATGATGGGAAAATTGAGGTTTAAAACAGCAAAGACATAGGATGATGTATTTCTAAGGGCTTCACAGCTTTATTTCTGTGAATATTCTCATCTGCGCTAGTATGAATTGGCAGCAACTCCACTAAATATAGCAAGTGCACATCAGTGTAGTCCCACTGTGACAGCGTGATCAGTCCTCAAATTGCTCTCATCGTCATTTAGATGCTACCGTTTTTGAAAGCCTCTAGCAATAATTGAGAAGAAAACAACTTAAATAAAGGCACTTCACAGTTCTACTCACTGCAGAATGACACTTTGTAAAAATAGAGTAGCTGTATGTTTTCATTGATTAAGTTGATATTACTCTCCAAATGCATACAGCAAAGTCAAAATACTTAAGATAATAAAGCATTTCCAAGACAAATTTTGCTAATTGGGGGATATTATATGAAAAGTGGCTGAGTAGATAAAACAATGGCATTTCAGAGGTTATGGGTGCACTGGAGATAAAGAAGCAAAGGCTTGTTTAAAATGATGAGCAGGCTGTTTTAACAGTCAAGATTTTCAAGGCATGGGAAGTGGGCTGGTGATAGCAATTAATGCTTCTCTTTCCTTTCCAACATAGTCAAATCTGTTGCAAATAGCAAAGCCCATTCAGGCACAAACACAAATCTTGGAGAAGCCCACCTGTATTTTGGTACTGGTATAAAGCCTTTTCATCAGGCTTTAAGTCTCTCATAAACCACGTGTAACTTGGCAATACTTATTTTTTCTCAACTGGAAAGCTGGACAGGCCTGAGTTTCCACTAAATGTAGTTTTAAGATTTTTTTTTTTTCTTTAAACAAAAAAACTAGGTTTTGAGTCCACTCAGTACAAAGTCAAAGCATAATCATTAAAAGTATCTAATTCTGATCTTAAATCTGCTAAGTTTGCATAACAAAAGGAGGGGGGGAGAAAAAAAAAGGAAATAAAATGGCTTTGTAGCTAGATGACAGCAGAGTAGGTGAAGATGAATGAAGAAAAGTGAATGCTGTGTGTTTGTATAGTGTGGAATAATTTATGGGGCTTGAATGCCTTTGAACGCTCTTACCATTGATGTATGAATACTTTTGATCGAGGAAAACACCCTCGGTGAAGAATAAAGATATGACTAGATTTCGGTATTCCAAAACTGCATATGAAAAACCCATGCTGCATAACAACAAAAATCACAGATTCTTATAAATGAGGACAATTAGTCATAGTTATATAAATGTAAGTATACATTCAATTTGTATGTGCTTATTAAAGGGAAATATGTTAAAAGAAAACTGTTTTTCAGAATAAGGCATAACATACTGAGCAAAATTATAGCACAAATACGGAATTTGAATCACAGGCGGAAGCCTGAATGCCATTGCAATAGAGGGTCCTGGGGGTGCCAGCATGGACTGTATTTGAGTAAGGGCTCCCCACAGAGCCTATTTCTCCTTCTTGGCCACCAGTGATGATGCTAACACTGATGTCCTATTTTCTAGCGGCAGTTCCACTTAAGTAGAAATGCAGGTGGCTAATTCTGTATACACTAACTATTGGAATCAAAGACTAATTTACTTTTTTTTTCCCCTTCATTTGGCCCAATAAAGCAATTCCAACAGCCTGCTGCACAGTTCAGGCAACCAGGTCAGCTTGCTTATATTTTTTTTAACACTGAACAGAGGTGAATGAGAAAAGGTATCTATAAGGCAAGGGACTTCTTGGTCCCCTACTCCATTTATTAGCTATCTTTCAGGTATCCTGGAGTCTCCTGAATTTGTGCCCGAGCCTCATATTACTATTTTATGTCGTGAGTTAGTCAAGCTCCTCACAGCTACTTTCATCACTCCCTTTATTCTTATGTGAATGTTTAAATATAAACTGTAAATGTTGTAGTTACTAGATGTGTGATAAATCCTCAAAAATCAGACATTTTTGAGCATCTCACCCAGCTTTTGACTGACCACTCTTGAGAACTATTTCTAGCACTTCACTTGTAACTCCATGCAGTTACTACTAAAAAAAAAAGTGTATATATATATATATCCTTGCTACAACATGTCCACTTCCTTCCTTGCAACTTTGAAACTGTTCTATAATTGCCCTAGCACACTTTGTATCACTGTCAATAACTGATCCTTAGATTGGAAAATGACAGCGTTAGATATGCAGCATAATACTAGCTACCACGTTTGTTGACTGCAGTTCCAAGACAACTTTGCTCTTTGTGTACAAGCTGGTGTAGCTGTTGGAAAGCTGGCTGGGTTTGTAATTCCGCAAAGGCCCCTCTGCACTTGCTGTGTGAGTCTATCTGGAGGAAGCCCAGTGAGCCTGCTGCAGTCAGGGCTACCACCAGAAGAGCAACTGGCTCTGGAGGCATGAGAGAGCTGGTGGAGGAATGGTAGGTACCTCCTGTGCTCCTTCCCCACATGGGAAGAAAGGCTTCAGGTTTGAGCCCTCTGTGAAACAGCAGCAAGGAGCAAGAGGTTCTCAGAGGGCTGTTTTTTCAACAGCCAGGCTGATTGCAAATTGGGATATACACCACAAATAAGTGAGGCACTATTCAAACGCTGCTTTTCTAGGTCTGTCCAGGCACAGCATCTCCTGCAGACATCCTTTCATCTTAGGCCATAAACTCATAATCCTCTCCAGTCAGTAAAAAGAAAGAGGGACCTTTCATGCTTTCTATGAGGAGGCTGGAGAAGAAGCAGCTCTGCCTCTTCCTATTGTCTGGGGTGTAAGACACAGCTGAGTCGGATGTGCTGCTTATTCTCAGATTTTAACACAAGAAGCATAGCAGACCTCCATGAAGAACTCCCTCCATCTAGCAAAGCTATCCCGGCACATACATGTCACCACAGCTACTGACTTCCAAACTGATATTGACGGGGATAAAAATAGAAATTAAATTTTACTAAGAGTATGGGAAAAATAATGATTATAGGCAAATTTTAGTTTCTACCTAGGCCAGGCCTCTGATTGTAGAATCATAGAATCTTTAAGGCTGGAAAAGACCTCCAAGATCATCAAGTCCAACCATCAACTTAATATTACCATGCCTACTAAACCATCTCAGTGTCTGCCTTTCTTTTTCAAAAGAGTCTTATATTTAGCAACTCTAGTTGCTTTTACAGGTAGATCTGCTCCGAAGAGGATAGCATTAACGTGCCTGAATCCACCAGATGCCAAAAGTCTTGCTCTAAATTGCTGACGCATGGCAGGAGGCATACAAAGCACTTAGCACAAGTCTTTGTCTGGGTTCCCAAAGCAGCACAGCTTCACCAAGGTAGCAAACCTGGAAACAGCAGCACGATGACACGGCTCTCCCATTCCAATAGAGCTCATGTGATGCTTAACTGGTGTAGCTTTGCAGTGTGCTGCACTGCACAGTGTAAAGTGGTAATACCCTTGGTTTCCTGGTGCCATTAATACTGATTAGATCCTGAGTTTCTGCACTTAAAAAAGATGTGGGACACGATACAAGTACTGTGCCAGCAACAGCTCAAAAGAATAGCCCAGATCAGAACAAGGAGGAGAAGCTGTAAGTTGCTGATTTTCTGGGCATTTTGGGATCGTTTACAGAGGGTTTTACAGCTCTAGGGTTTTTTTTCAGTGACAGTATTTAGCAATGTGTGTTTTGCAGAGAAAACCATTCACAGAGATTCAGGACAAGACTCTAAGTGAGTAAAGTGCACATCACACGTGGTGATCATTTTTATCTAACTGATCCTGCTTCTTCATACCTGTGAGACATGTTCATAGTGAAGTCCCTTGTTTTTTTCACTGTGCTGAATCTAAGGATTCCCTTTTTCCCACAGCAACCACCTCAGTGGGCAATTAACATGGCTTTTTGCTCTTTTTTGTAGGGCTGAGAATCTGGCCTATTTGACTCCAAGCATCTATGAGGTGTTAAAACACAAGCCTCTGAAAATTAGATTGCTTTGTCAAAAAAAAAAAAAAACAAACAAAACTTATACTTAAAATATTCCAAACCCAAGGGATGTCAAAGTAAATTTTGCACACCTCAAAGAAGAACAAAGTAATAGGCCGCAAAGAGAAAGAGGAGACTTCTGGCTTGAAATTTAAATTTTCCTTTCTTTAAATTTAAATAACAAACATATTTTTCAAAGTGTGAATCTCTTGGGCACTGTCATGTTATGTCGCCAAATAATTCATTAAAAAATGTTAGCTCTACTGCTGCTGTTTGAAGTGTCAGAGGTTTCTGTGCCTGAGACGCCCTGTTATTCCCAAGAATGGAGGGAAGAAGAGGGATCTCTTTGTATTTTTCTTCCAGAGCACAATGGATTAGAAACAAAAAAAAAAATCCTTCATAATGAGACAACAGTGAGGGAACTCATTATAAAGGATTCTAGCACTGTAATAGTATGTCACTATCCACAGTAGGGCAAAGCTCTGCTCCCTCCCTGTGCACAAATTGCTTGATTGCACTCACTGCCACACTTTGTTTCCTAATATTCAGCATGACATTTCCTGTTTCTAGCCTTGGGCTTCAATGGGTTTGATCCACCCTGCCCTGAAATTAATGGAAAGGCTGCTATGCACTTCAGTGTCCCCTTTTTCCTCTTGCTGCAGCCCATTGGCTGCTCCAGTGATTCCTCTCGCTTGCATTTTGGCTGGCCTTCAAGTCCTTCCAAAACATCATGCCTCTTCCTCTGTACACAAGCACAGACAGAAAAAGGAAGAGACAAGATAATGAGCTGTTTGGCTCCAGTCTCTTCGCCAAATCCGCTGGCCAAGGGGCATGGAGTTGTTCACATGGCAGTGGTGGAGGGAACGAAGCGGGCCCCCCTTTCCAGGCAGCCCTCAGCAGGCACCCCAGCCTTCCCCAGCTGCCCCCACTCTACTGCAGTTGCCAGTGCCAGCGTAGGCAAGAGCTACGCTGCAGCTCTCTGCACTGACCAAACACTACCCGTTGAGTTCTTGAAGCCCCTAGATGCAATCCCACACCCAGTCCTGGTATAATGCGCCCTACTTGGGTGATATTCCCTGTAACATTTCATTTTGTCCCCGAAAATGAGAGAGAGTGTGAATACTGCTGCTTGTTTACATTATAGCACTTAACCTACTATCTGTAGAGATAAAATCTCTTTGGGTGACCTGCTTGCTTGGCTGCAAACCCCCTGGGTTTGTAAAGTATTGTAAAAAGTCAGGTGTACTCTTTCCAGGTTCTCGATACTGAAATACGCATCAGATTTTTCTCCCGCTGACAATCAACAGCCTTGCACTTCTGGTGCTGTAGTATTTAGTCATTATGGGCTGATACCTTTTTGTCTGGTTTTATCAATTTAACGTAAGTTCTCAGAGGTCTGTAGCTTGCCTTCAGTGGCAGGCTTTGGCCCATAGGTGTTTCCCTTTTGTCCTATTTCTCGCTCTTACTACCACTGCTGCTTGCCAGAGCTAAGTACCAAAGGTATACGTTCATCTTGACAGCATGCTTTTTCACCAGACTGCTCTTAACACTTTCTGCAAGGAATGTTTCTCCCTTCAGGAGTGTTTTGACATACGTTTCCTTTTTAGCATCTTTCTTTCATAGGGCTGCAGCAATTTTAAGCAGCGTTTAATCTTCGTCATTTTAACGTGATGGTGACATAGAACTCCTCTTTCAAGGTAAATCATCTGAACAGAGTGGCCCAAGTCAGGGATGTTATCTGAAAGCACAAGGCTCAGGGGACCAGGCCTGATAAAATGATTCTTGCTGTGGCCAGCGCAGTGTGTGACAGTCATCTGCTTCCCAGCAGCCTGAAAGACAGACCACAATGTGTGCACAGACAGCCAAGTCTGGATGAGCAGCCAAGACAAGTTCTGGGCCTCAGTTAGGTCAGCTCTGTTAGGCAGCAGTGGAAAGCATCTGTGGTGTGGATGAGAGAGGATGAGTAAGCTTTAACCTTTGTTTGAGGCACCTGTAATGATCTACATCTACATCTACACCATTGAGTAAGGGAGCGTCAGGGACGGATCCTGGTCCCAGTTTCCGAGTGGAATAGACTAAATCATGTCCACCCATCTGTGGGGCAGTCACCTACACTGTCCTGAAGAAAGCTAAGTTTGAGTCATCCAAGAGAAGCCAGGAGTGACAGTTAAACAGTGTGGACAACGTGCTACCAATGCTCAAGTTCATTCCCATGCTGTCCCTTTTTAGAGCACAGACAAACCAAATGCTATGTACATTTCATCAGCTTTGGGTTGGTTTTGCACATTCCCACATGAACCCCAACTGTTTACCAGGTCTTTGATATCCCTGGTCATGTCTGCCAAACAGTGACACCTCCAGGTTTTTGGAGACACACTGCAGTTTCAGAAGGTGCTCTGAGGAAGCTTCTGTGATCCAAGCACTGCGAGCCAACTGCCTTTAACTATGATGCTATCTCGTATGCTCAGGCTGTCTCCATAATTCAAGTATGCTATGCACATGGGTGGGAGTTCTCCTTTGGCATGTGCTCAGCTCTACAAAATGATAGATACGAGCACTTGTTTCGTGTGGTTTGTTCTCAGATTCCTTTCAGATGCTTCCTTGACAATGGTAAATAATTGGCTTGATTGCTTTCTATGCCTTTCTGTTACCCATTTTTCAAGCAATTTGAGGATCTCATATTTTGGTTCATTTGCTGTACTTTCATGACTGGGAAATGAAGTCAGCTATGTATATCTAATTCCCTCTTTTTGTTGCGTACCTCAAAATTGTAGCATTGCAGTTTCAGCATCATGGAGAGTGACTAGCAATAACTCCTTTTAAATGCTCTCTAGTGATTTAGTGTCATTTTCTACTTCAGTTGCTTTACATCCTCAAACTTCATGTTGAAACAACTCACAACGAACATGACTGCTAGACATTTCTTCTTGATTTGGGTGTTTCTTGGTTCTGTGGTGGTTATGAGCTCAGTCCAAAAGCTACCAGCTGTCTGTGCTGTAGGAATTGGTACTCCAAACTGCAAGTCACTAGAATCACATTGTGTGGTTGCCTTTTCAGTCATACTGCCATATTTTGGGACAGGATAAACGATCACCTGTTCCCTGGTGTTATGTAATGGTTATACGTGGTAATCATGTCTATGCTATATTTTTCTTTTTTTTCAGAAGTCAGCAGCTGTCTGATGGTGGTGAAACAATAGAAATAATATCAGCCAGTTTAAAAACCCTAATATTGAAGCCCTTTAGAAATTATCTTTAGATGCAGCTGTGTTGCCTTTACTTCTTTGGCACATAGTCCTTAGGAGGTCAGCAAATGCCTGTGAATGACATGGTGGAAAAGTGTATTTTACTATGTTTTCAGCCAAATTTTAATCCACTTCCTGAACTCTCTCAGAACAGTTTGTGGCCATGATCATTTCCAGCTGCTGCCATGTGGTTTCCTTGTCAGTGCAGTAGAATATTGTGGGATACATGCTGCTCCTAGCAGATCCAACTGATCCCACTCCTGTTGTTGACAGGCATTACTCACCTTCTGCAGATGGGATCCTAAATGTCATCCCCAACTTACTGTATCTAGGTGAGGCCCATCATCTTGCAGACCAGCCACTTGACTTACGTGAGTACTCTTGCCAGTACCACTGTTTACCATGAAGCACCAGGAATTGTTCTGCTTCTCCAAAGTTTATGTTCTTCATCCAGCAAGGTATTTAGTCATGAACTCCAGCTGTCTGCAAATATGGAGCTTATCTGGCTATGGTGCTTGCCTAGCTTTTCCTCTTCCAGTCATAGCATGGAGAAAGTGGAAGCACACTCACAGAAGTGCTTCAGGGACACGCAAAAGGCACTTTCGGGCAAAGGTAGTTTGATTACCAACCAACTTCTAAGCTCTGAAACAAGGGAGCACTGAAGTGAAGCAAAGCATAGGCATCTGAAAAGAAAGAGCATCCTGTTGGGTAGGAAAAGTGTGCAAGAGAAGGGTGCAGCAAAACACTCACAAACAGAGAGTTATCACAATCTGCCTAAAGAAAGATGCTTATCCTGCCCGAGTTGGTGCAGTCATTCATGTCGTGACACCCACTACTCCCCTGTTGACCTCACCCGCAAGGGACTCGGAATAGTGATGGCAGCTTGAATTTTATACCATCCAGCCACTGTTTTTGTACTCTAGCTGGCTTTTATGGACTGGGTTTGTCTCTCAAACAATTCTAAGGAAGTCTTTATCACTTCACATATTCACTGCCACCCTACCGCTTGTTTCGCATTTGATTTCCTGAGAGGTTTTTTGTTTGCATCACAGGGCTTGATTTAGGGACAGGGTTTTTTGATGCCATCTTGTATTTGTATCAGGAGGTTGTCTGAGGTTTACAGCAGCATTTCTTTTTCCACACCTTTGCACTGCATTAATATTATGTGCCTGCAAAGTCTCACTCTTGGTCTCACTTCCTGCCTCTTTGACAATGTTATTTTATTTTTTTTCTTTTATCAGTACATTTGATCTCAATGACTTCTCTTTCCATTATTGTTGTATTCAAAGTCATTATGCAGGGCAACCTTTATTACCCCTCAGATTATTCCTTTTAATTTTGTTTGTTTACTTTTTTACTTCTATGCATTTGGTTTTTTGCATTCATATGGGTACGTTTTCATGTTTTGTTTCTTCTGCTTAGTGGATTAATGATTCTAGGTCCATCTTAAATCTTACATTTACATGGGAAAGTGCACCTTACCCTTACATACAGCTCCAGCTTTTGGAGGCTTGTTGAGGAATCTTCTTTTAAGTGTTTAAAATTCTTATATTTAAGTCCTTTAAGATTTGATAATCACGTGAATCCTGAACTGTTCATCAAGATGATCATCTGTTCCAGTCTTTTGGTTACATGCACTGACCAGATACTCTTTCTGAGTGGAAAGAGGGTTTTTAGATCTTCACTTTGGTACTCAACAGCTTCAAGCTGATGCATCTGCTCAGCACGCAGCGGTGTGTCTTATCACAGAGAGCAGGGCGGCTGTTTTTATTTTGTTTCTCCTTCTGCCTGGTGTGACTACATCCTATATCTGTTTTCCATTGCAAGCTAGGGAAAGTCCAAATAATGAGCATGGTCTATCTGCATCCAGGCAGCCATGGCATAGTGCCATGATTATTATTTTTATTTTAGTTGAGGAATATAGAATTCATCCTCAATGATAGATGCAATTTCAATTCCAAGCAAAAAAAAAAAAATGGCTCCCAGTCAGAAATTAAGCTGATAAGGGTACACGTTCATTTTAACATTGTGAACAAAATAGTCAATTCAAAATACTACAAGAGGTGAGAATGGGGCAAAATGAGGGCAGCGGCACTCAAACCTGCAGCTCCACAGCAGCAGCCCATGGTGCTGCCAACATGACGATAGCCAAGGTGATGGCTGCTTCTTGGGAGACTCGCACTGAATCACATCCGTGTGCAGGTGCCAGCAGACACAGTGTAGGCAAAGAGCATGATGAGCATGCTGCTGGCTTGGATGTGTTTTCCTCGGAGATAACAGCAGCAGGAGAGGCTCCAATTAATAAGTTGAAAGCAAATGCAAATCTTATTAATCCCTACTTGGAATCCAGTCTGTAAAACAGCATGGCTTTAGACAAATAGGGTTAGCATCAGTGAAGCACCACGTCAAGGCCCTAGGCACGTGACAGGGACAAATGGATGGAGGACTAGAGTGAAGACAGCCTCTATGAGCATGAGTAGAAAGCTGCAGATTTGGGAAAGAAGGTGAGCAAGACGATGTATGAGAAGTCAGGTCCTTGCCCCAAACCACAGGAGCCCCCACCAGCACTCCACTGTCAGCAGACAGCTGGAAACTCACTGGTAAAATGTGCACTTTGTACCTTCCTAATCGTTGTCTCAGCCAGATGATGACAGCCCGCTGCTTCTGGGTGGTAACTCTGCAGCTTCCAGGAGGAGGAGTGCAGGCAGCCAAACAACTCACCCAACCCTCTAATAAGCTCATTAGCATATGTCTTTCCTAACGATACATATGGAACCAGACTACTCCCATATGACAGATCTCTGGGTTATTTTACCATTAAAAAAAAAAAAACCAACCTGGAAAATCACATCCAAAAATAGATTAAAAGAACATGAGAAGTGGAAGGTCAAGCGTTCAACAGTTGGGTAGTGCCAGAACTGGGACAGTTTACATAACCTTGCTGTAGCCTCCCTGAGTGGATGCAGTAGTTAGTCACAGGATCACGGGTCTTTTTTTTTCCAGAGAATCCTGACTCATTTGGTGACGTAATGACCAAAAGGATTAGAGAGAAAAATAGAAATATTGCTCTCTTCACATTCAGGAGGTGGCACTGTGCAGTATTCACAGTGGAAACAGAATGATTAATTTTCTTCATGAGCTTCTGCAGTACAGCCTGTCCAGAGTATCTTTTAATTCTTTACAAATAATAATTCATCTTCACACTGCACAAGTAAGTGCATTATTATTCTTCTTCCCATTTTATATGTTGGGGATGGAAACACTAAAATAAAAGTTTTCCCTCGGATAATCTGAGGTATTCTTATGGGGTAAGCTATTTCTGAGAAACAGCTTACATTTTAGACCTAAAGATGCTATGTTAGTTCTGTGACATAGTGTGGCTTGGAGACAAACAGTGACAGACAAGAAACAGTTTACTTTGGTTTTTTTGGCATTTAAGGATAATTCTTTGTAAAGTGTTTGCTGCTGGGAATCACAAAGCCCTACATGGGCCTATTTTTTGGAAGACGGAGTATATGTCTGCATTTATCAATGCATCTGCTATGGGGTTGGTCTCTATAAGTAAATTAAGAAAGTGATTCTTAAGAATAAACTTGAGCTTTTTGCTCCAGGTTTGTTCCAGCAGAGGAAGCCAGCCTTCCCAGCATTCCTCTGATGCTCAGCAGAGGGATAATACTGACAGCAGACGGAGGACAATGACGCATCTTTAAGTGTATTAACTGTTCTTCATTTCTACAAAATTATCTAATGCAATATACACGCTGCCTCCTGTATCTTCAAAAAGATACTGTCCCTAAAAAAGAATGAATATATTCCTTGGCTGGATTACAGGTGCATTGCTGTTTCCAGTGTCCTTCTCCGGCAGGCTCCCCACTGTCATTTAAAAAACGATTTTTATTGAAATTCAGTACACTGTACCTACCAACTGTCACAGAGTGTTTAAAATGTTTATTTAAGAACCTAAAATAAGAGTAAATTTTTCTTTCTTATTTTAGTAGGATGCAACTTTTAATAAATCTGGAAGTTATGAAAAAGTGGATTTAATATTTTTGTGTTATTTCTGGATTTCCTCAAGTAGCCCGATACGTGTTTTTATTTCCCCATGTCTATGTGTAGCCACACAGAGTACAAACACATTCAGAGCTCATGAATACAGACACTTAAATTTTAGAAATTTTAGATCCCCTTTGAAGATGTTATTCTTATGGTTTAGCACCTGCTTTGCTGGTTTGGGAAAACCTCTGTGCAGTGTCTGAGGAAACACCTCTTACAATTTCTGGTTTTGGGATAGAATCATAGAATCATAGAATGGTTTGGGTTGGGAGGGGCCTTTAAAGGCCATCTAGTCCAACCCCCCCCTGCAAGGAGCAGGGACATCCCTGACTAGATCAGGTTGCTCAGAGCCTCATCCATCCTGGCCTTGAATGTTTCCAGGGATGGGGCATCCACCACCTCTCTGGGCAACCTGTTCCAGTGTTCTACCACCCTCAGTGTAAATTTTTTTTTCCTAATATCTAATCTAAATCTATCACCCTCTATTTTGAAACCATTACCCCTTGTCCTATCACAACAGGCTCTGCTAAAGAGTTTTTCCCTGTTTTTCCTATAAGCCCGCTTTAACTACTGGAAAGCAGCTATAAGGTCTCCCCGGAGCCTCCTCTTCTCCAGGCTGAACAGCCTCAACTCTCTCAGCCTGTCCTCACTGGAGAGGTGCTCCAGCCCTCTGATCATCTTCATGGCCCTCTTCTGGATGCGCTCCAACTGGTCTATGTCCTTCTTATGTTGGGAGCTCCAGAGACGGTTGCAGTACTCCAGGAGGGATCTCACCAGAGCAGAGTAGAAGGACAGAATCACCTCCCTCAACCTGCTGGCCGTGCTTCTTTTGATGCAGCCCAGGATGCAGTGCCTGCTTTTGTTGAGCTTCTCCTCCACCATCACTACCAACTCCTTCTCCCCAGGGCTGCTCTCGATCCATTCTCCACCCAGCCTGTATTTGTGCCTGGGATTGCCCCAACCCATGTGCAGGACCTTGCACTTGGCCTTGTTGAACTTCATGAGGTTTGCACGGATATTCTAAGACAATAAGAAAAACAAGCTGGTATGAACGTAAACATTTGAGATTAGGCCCTCTACAGCAATAAGAAAGACCTTTTCTGTTTATTCTTCAAAGATATAATTGTGGCCAAGTTTCCTCTGTCTAACACCTCCCACAAGTGGTCTATCTATTACACAAAATGCAAAGCACTCTTGTCCTATCCCTGCCAATACCCTGCCTTCAGCTTCCCCCTATTAGCATCATTAGCGCTGACAAGCAGGATGAAGAGCTCGGTTCAAACCCTTCCCTTCCGCTTCCAGGCTGCTCTTCCTACCTCGAAGAAGACGACGGTGTCCCCAGGGAGGCAGACCTGCCACCTCAGCCTCCCCTGGCAGTAATCACCTCTGAGTCAGCAGGACCCATTTAGCACTCCCCAGCCGAAGCACTTGCTGAAAACACAGTGGGATGTTTCAGGAAAATACTGTCAGCCTCTCAAAATACTGTAGGCAATTTGGGATCTTTTTTTTTTTTCCCCACTACTCTGTAATTATTATTATAATATCCTATACATGACAGGCTACAGCTGGTAAAATGCACACTGCCAAAACCAAAACGAATGGAAGCGTCACCGAGTTCGCAATGTATAAAGGGAGGAAGCGTAAGAAAGGACATAAAATGGTGAAGATGATTAGGGACTTGTTAGTCTGTTTGTGATAAGTGTACTGATTTGAGTCACGAATTTGAACATGACACTTATCCTTCTGAAAGATAGTCCCAGTCAAAAAGTTTGTGATAAAAATGACACTGTAAAACTTTGGGGATCTTTTATAATACAAGTTTCTTAGGTTCTCACTTTTACAAATTATGGTTCAGAAGAATCCAGCAAGTAATGCTGACGGGTTTTTCTGAGGCAGTCTAGTTTTACGAACAGTGGTTTAAAAGAACCGAGAAAACTGAACTGATGCCCTGCCTTGTTATACAAAAGACCTGCTTTTACATCTCCTTATTATTACAAACTTCAGCATGTTTTGCCTCTCCCTTTTCAGTACAATCTGTGGCTATTATTTATTCAGCATACATTCATGATATCTGCCACTGATTTCTTGCCCGCTGAGAAGTCTGACAGGCGCTGATGTGTCATTTTGTGACTGTTGCACTGCATTCCCAGATGCTAAATTATGAATACAAATAAATCCTAATGAGGCTTTGTAATTTTCATATTGCTCAACTGCAAAAATGGCATGGCTTTTTGCAACTCTGTAGGAAGACAGAAGCAGGGAATAGGAAGGAACAGGGAAAATTTTGACACCGTATGATTTAGCACATGTGACTGCAGAACTAAGGTTTTGACAGCATTTTGCATGTTTTCCATGAAAACAGCTGATGGGGAAGCAGCATTTCAGTAGACATAATTTCAATATTTTAATGAATAAGTGTTTTAAGGTGAGGTTGGAGAAAGAAAGAGAAAGTAGTCTGGCGTGAGGAGGAAGGCCACATAGATGAAGGTGGGAGAAAACAGTGTTACGGACTTAAGGCTAAGATGCTTAGCAAAGTTGAGTGAGTGAGAGGAAAATGTAAAGAGCTGCTCCTGTATTGTGTAGGTACATTTAATTATTTCTTCAGTTTAGTTGGGAGGATGCCTGTCAGATTTTCCGAGTGATTCCTGAAGGCAGATACCAATATGGTCAGAACATGGTGGCGAGGGCCAAAGAACAAGACTTCTGTGAGAAGAAGCTGCCGTGGGCATGCACGGGCTCTACTCACGCAAAGGCAACACACCAGCAAGTCGAACCTCTCCTGTGGGGGCCACAGGAACTCACAGCAGCTCTGCTCTCATGATCCTAAAGAAATTACAGCTCCGCTATAGGGGAAACCCAAGGCTTCTTCCCATGCTTCTCATACAACTACCAGCACTTGGTTTATGACTTCACACCTTGCTCCTCGTCAGCGGTACCAGATCAGAGCATCAGACTTTCTACAGCACGCTGCCAAGCCAGTCTATCTGCCCAGGCTTAGAGTGGCCCTGTGGTTGATGTGCGATATTGGTTTGGTCTGCTTTCATTGATTAGTTGGTTATTTTCTGGTTTGGCTCAAAAAAGACTGCCGGGTTGTTGGTTGTTTGTTTAGTTTTTTGGTTTGGTTTTTTTTTTTTTTCTTTGTGCCATTCTGGTTTTAATTCATAGCAAGAGCATTAAAAGTTTTGGATAAGGATTCTTTATTCCCAGTTTCCTGATTATAGAGTTAAGTACATTTCTTTCCTATAGCTCTTGCAGAAAGCACATCTGGTTCTCTGATTAATTTCCAGGATGCCTAAGATCTCAAAGAATGTAAACCTTTATTGACTTGTGGGGAGATAAGATTATGCATAACCCTGTAAAAAAGGAAAAATTAGGGCATGCAGAAATGCACGTTTTCCTAGAGCCAGGTGCTGTATTTTTGCCAAGGAGCCTGGGGTATTAAGGCACCATTTGTAGTCCTGATAGTCTCCAGGCTGGAAGTCTGTAGCTCTGCTCTCCTTCCGCGCTGTGCTGGGCCCACTGAGGCTAGTCTCTGGCTAGCAGCCCTGTTCTGCCTGAGCCGGTGCCTGCCATGGGCCTGGTGGGTGCAGCCTCAGCCCACCGGGTGTTTCTGGAAAGGCCAAACGAGACCTCTCCACTGAGCTGCTGTTATCGCCCACCAGGATGAAAAGCAAAAATTGGTTTTCAATTCATCTATAATTTCCTGCTTTTGTGCTGTTTATACCTTCTACATGGTAATTATTTTTTTTATAAATCAGTTTGCGTGGAAAGACTAGGGGGGAAACTAAAAATGAGCTACCTAGGAGCCTGAAAATTTTGGTTATACATCTATAATCAGGTTTTAAATGAGGAGTGACACAAGTGTAACTTTTTCTTGGAATTCCCATCCTCTAAAAATTCTTTATATGAACTAGTGGAACAAACTCTGTAGGGTCACCTAGACAGAGAAGAGAAACACTTTTTTTTTGTTGTAAGCACGTGGCTGTAGACACCCTGATAGGAAACAAAGTTACATTTGAACCTGTAAAACTGTAATTTCAGCAGGAAATCAAATCAAGGTGGAAAGATTCTCTGGTTAAATACTGGCAGGCAAAAATAAAATCCAAGGAGACGAAGGGAGAGAGAAATGTAACCCTTATTTATTGAAAACTTATATTATAGTTCTCTTTGCCTCTTCAGCATGTTTTATTGAGTTTCTCTCCCTCTGCATCTGTATTTTATACATCCCTCCTGTTCTTCTCGGAGACTAAACTGCAATTTCTTCAGTGCTAGGGCAAAAGCTTTCCAGGCCTGGGAGACGAGTGACAGCAAGATGTGCCAATACATCAGCACAAGAGCATCTGAGGTCACGGGCAGGGTCGTGGTGGAGAGGGGGCCCAAAGCTGGAGCACACGGTGTCAGAGGTGGATGCAAACACCTTGAGAAATGTGGGAGGAGGTACGGCCTTGCCGAGGACGTGAAGGAAACAGACGGACGCCGTTTCCCATCACCTGCCTGTGGACCAAGGAGCATGGCAACGGGAGGACTGCAAAGCCCAGGTGCCTTTGGGTGTGGTGCAAGATCCAAGGCCCAGCCAAGGTGCCCAGTTCTGCCGTGGGGATGGCAGGCGCGCCCCTGGAAGATGGCCATGGTGCAGCCGTGCCCCCTCCCTACACGGCTGCCCAAAATACTCTGCTATTAAATGGGAAAAATGGAATAAAGTCTTAGCTCTGGAAAACCTCTGCATATCTCATTGCCACCGTTGCCTTGTAGCCCGCTATTGCCAAATTCAAGAATTAGGGATAAAACATAGTAATAAAACATGACGCTGGCTTTACAAAGGGGGATAATCTGCTTAAGGTTGTTCTCCCATTCATGGGGGATGTTGAGAGGCTCAGCTCCCGCCTCCCCGAGGCACCCCGGTGGGGCGCACGCAACGGGGCCCGGAGCGACCCGACCCGACCCGACCCGTTCCGGCGGTGGCGGCTGCCGGCCGCGACCCCCGCCACGGGCCTGCCGGCCACCCCACCTCTTCCTCCTTCTCCCTCCTCTTCGCCCCTGGCTCCTCTTCCCGGCCAGCCCGGGGCAGCCTCCGGCACAGCCCCGCCGACCGCCCGAACCGGCTGCCGTTACCCGGGGGCGTCGGCCGGGCGCTGCCCTCCCCGCCGCCGCGGCCAGCGGGAGCTGAGGGGCCGCCTCGCCCTCCCCGCCTTCCCATCCTCCCACCAATCAGAGCGGCGGCGTCTGCCGGCCGCGCCTCACCATAGGCCGGCGGCGCTGCCAGTCTGGGGCCGCCCCCGCGGCGGGGCGCGGCGGGGCGGGGGGGAGGCGGCTGCCGGCTCCGTGCGGGCGGACGAGCGAGGCCGGGCGGCGGCAGCGGCGGCGGCGCTGCGGTTGCGCCATCTGTCAGGAGCCCCGGTGGGAGGGGAGCGCCCGAGCCGCGCTCACCCGGGCGGAGCGGAGGCGAACAGCAGCAACAGCAGCAGCAGCAGCGCGGAGAACCCGTGCGAGCTCAACCTCTGCCCAGGCTGCGGCTCCCCCCCTCCCGCCGCCTCCGCCGCGCCCGGCCGGGTCTCGGCGCAGCGCGTTTGCCCGTGAGGAGAGGCAGCGGCGCTCCTCGCTGCGGGCGGGGGCAACCGGCGGAGGCGCGGAGCGAGGAGGAGGAGGAGGAGGATGAGGATGTGAGTGCGGCGGCGCCGCCCCGGCCCCGCGCTGCGCCGAGCCGAGCCGAGCCGAGCTGCCTCAGGTAACGGAGGGGCCGGAGCCGCCCGGTGGGAGCGGAGGCGGAGGGCGGCGGGGTGGAGGGGGGAGATGGACGCCGCGACGCGTTTGTTTCCTTTGTGCGCCGGAGCGGTGATGGGGTGCGGGTGCTGCTGGGGAGGGGAGGCGGCCGTGCTGCTGCGGGCATCCCCCCACGCACACACCCCGAACCCTCCCCCGCACCGGGAGCCGCGGCCTGCGATGCGGGAAGGGCGGGGGACAGCAGCGCCGGTGAGCGGCTGTGCGGAGCCGGGGAGGGCGGGCGCTTCGTGCCCGCGGGTCACGCGTGTCCGTGTCTTCCCCCCGCCACCCCACGGCAGCCGGCCGGGGAGAGGGGAGGGGGCGCAGCACAGGGCTGTATTTGTTGCCGCCGAACTGCGAAAAAGGGGAGGGAGGGGGGGAAAGAAATAAAAAAAGAGCTTCTCTCCCGCTGAAATAAATCGTATAGGATTTGCGCGTCTGTGACAAAGGCCTCATTCAGGGAAGAAAGAAGGGAGGCACAAAATGCCCAAGGGTGGTAGGATGTGAAAAGAGGCTTGTTCCTTGTCTTTCCCCCAGAGCCTCTCTGTTCCTCCCCAGATGAGGCCGCTGATCTGGTGCCAGTTCCTTTCCAGCCGCATTTTAGATTCGCCAGAGATACCGAAGGCCACGCCACGGGTGCCAGCGTTTTTCTGCCTCTGCAGAGCCACTGTGTATGTGTCGCTGGACCTCTGTAAATAACGCTCTGTTGGGTGACCGCTTCCTTGGGGGCTCACCTTATTTCTGCTTCGTGTGGATTTTGCGTGTGCATGAGTGCTAGGAGAGGGCTGGGGAGGGGAGGGAAGGGGTCATTTTTGTGAAAACAAGACGGTGATGTCTTGGTCCGCTTGATGGTGACGGGGAGGGCAGGGCTGAGTCGGTGCTGGAGGAGAAGGTTTAGGCTGAGTGGAAAGCAGCCCTCTGCAGTTGTTCATCAATCACTGTGATAGGCTCTGATTCTTAAAATGCTAAATAACAAGTGGGAACGGACTGGGCTTTTGAAATGCATGCACTGGACTGGGAACGCCTATGAGACCTTGTAATTTTTCCCCTTGTATACAACCTCCTGAACTCCCACGTCCTTCCTTCCACCATCCCTGCAGCTGTAACACTTTCCAGTATCTCCTCCCCACACGCCCATCTTTTTTTTTTTTTTTTTTTTTTTTTTTTTTTTTTTTGTCATAATATCTTTTTAACTAGTGTTTTGTGGCCAAAGCTTAGAACAATTGCAGGTGAAGATCTGTTTGTTTATATGCTGGTGGAGGAAGTGTTTTCCTTAGGGTTGACTCGTCTGATCTCCCATGAGGAGGAACAGTAAGCTAAAGGGACACTGTCAAATTGAAATCCAGAGAATGTGCATGATGAATGGCAAGCTGTGTCCAATATTACACCCACCGTCGAGCTCCCTGCTGGAGATCTGTGGCTTTTGTAAGCCTGTCTTCTGACTGTGTGGGTTTGTCATCCAGTGAAGGAGTGAAAACACACTTCAAACAAAGTTCTGTTAAGTGAACAAAGGAGGCCAGGAGAAAAATACCAGAGTGGGAAGAGTAGGGAAGGCATCATCTCCAACTTCTCAGTTATATCCACTGCAGTCACTGTTTGACCTGTTGGGAAACTGAAGGGGAGAAAAGTTAATTTTTGCAAGTGAACTTTTCCTTAGTATGGGAAAAGCAGAAAGGGTGTTACCTTTCCCCCAGCGATACAGGAGTTTCCAGCACCTTCATGTATATGCTCAGAAAACTGGTAACACTTAATGAAGGTCAGTAGGTTGGTCGGTGCCTTTTCACAATTTTTTAAGAACGATTTTAAGAAGGGAGTGTCTTGGGAAAAAAACATGGGTTCCTTCTCGAGCCTTTTTTACCCCACAAAGCTGTGATTTTGATGAAAAAGAGACAGGAAGATTGCCTAATCAATGCCTTCAGAATTTGTATTTCATTGGTAGTAGGCTTCAGATTTTTCTTAGTGTGTTGAAACGTTGAGATGCTTTTTAGAGGGTGCCTGTAAGCCTGCTTCTTCTCCACCTCTAACAGATTACTGCCTCATCTGCATGGCTCATCTTTGGCAAAAAAGAGAATTTCCGATATGAGGTTGTCTAATGGTAGGCCACCAGCTGTGGTGTTGTGTGGTTTACGCTTCAGGCATGTTGTTTCAGAAATTCTGTGTTGCCTGCTGGTGGAAGATGTAGTGGCGTGAAATACCAGTTAAGTATAAAAGCCTGAACGGGCTTCTCTGGAAATTGTTTTGATGTTGAATAAATAAATGTCTTCAGTGAGGGATAAATAAGTTTGGCGTTGGCATGGCAGTTGATGTAAGACAGAAATGAAGAAGGTGGTACAGAGAAGTTGCTTATTTGTCATTTTCATTTTAAGTATCTTTAAAAGTTAGGACCCGTTGACTGATTTCTATTTCATGTGAGTAGGATAAGGCATGGCTGAGGAACTGTAGGGGATTCTATACTAGATTTCACAATACCTTTACGTGAAATGCCTGAATAGTGTCATCCAAAATGCGTGGATGGAGTCTGATCTGGAGAGGGCCTCTGTGGCTACTGGCCCTATGGCTTAGCTGAATTAAGCTGAATATACTAATCTGGACATGGTATGGTCTCCACTGGATTTACGCTGTAATAAAATTGTGGCTAGACAAGTGTGATGATTTAACACTGTAATATGCTACATCTACAATATCATATATTTAGTGATGATATTATGTGTTATGGAAGCTTGGAGCTGTTGGCCGCCTTATGCCTGATTACTTTAATTTAACCAGCGTCTTTGCTTCGCTGTCTTGCTGCATTATAGTGCTGTTACTTTAGGGAGAGAGTGAGTTGTACCTGTGTATTTTCCTTTCCTCCTTCTCTCTGGGGTGCACATCAATATTTGATTCAAACTTGTTCTGTAAAGTTCTGCTTAATTCAGTTTGGGCGCTACTTTGAATGTATAATAATGGCGTCCGTTTGTGTCACAGCGCTTTGTAATTTGCTTTATGGGCAGGTCTGCTGCTGGCAGTGTGTATTGTCAAAGTGACCTTCCTTGGAGAGATAGAAAACCAATAACTCCTGTCCCTTTCCCACCCCTGCAGCTCCCACAGAAGTGTCTTCACAAGTCATTTTGACCCATTACTCCAAAAACAGGACCTGAACCGACAAATCTAGTTGACCCAAGCAGTCTCATTGAAATCCAGCAATTAAGGACTCCTTTGGTGACAAAAGGCCTACAGATCTGTATCGTGCAAGTCGGCGATTTACTCGGGAGGAAACCCACAAAAGGGTTTGCATGCTTCAGCGTGGAGCATCCTGAGGCCTCGCTACTAGGTTTATTGTGACCCCTGTGGACCTTGCATCTGAGCGAGGGATGTAGCTGCTCGCTGCTCCGTGCTGAGTGCCTCACGCGCCTCAGAGCTGCACTCCCAGCTGCTGGTGTGCCAGGGGAAATGCTGCCCGGGCCACCCAAGGCAAAATGCATCAGGAGGTGGAACTCCAGCAGTGCATCTCGCTTGGCACCACAGTGGCTTGCTCTTAGAGTTTAGAAACCCTAACCTGCTTTTGATAAGATAGCAGTGATTTAACAAAAAAAAAAGAAAGGAAGAAAAAGAAAAGCTTTTGTATTTCGTATTTCAGTAGGTGACAAATGTGCAGGTGTAGAAGAATCGGGATTTCTAGTGTTTTCATCCCGTCGTGAGTTTTGCCCATAGTACCTGGCTTCTATACTGAGAATCGACAGGTCCATATGAAATGTGAAAGGTTTAAGTTGTTCCAGTACATCAGAGATGCATATGATGCGCTTAGGGAGCGTGTGGGCCTCGTTTAGCGCTGTGCTGTGGGGCAATCTCGCTTCTTAACGTGCTGTAGCACTAGTTTGGTTTCAGGCAGGTAAGCTGCCTCTCAATTTGAGACTGGTCAAGTTAAACCTGTCTGCAGGAGATGTCCTTGAGCCCCAAAATTAGAAACCAGCCTGACCTTACAGAAGTTTGCAGCCAAGGAGAAGCGTTCTGTTGTTCTCCTTTACCACTGGCCGCTGGAAAACAATGACATTTTGTAAAGGATTTTCAGAACTTTCCTTCACTTGGAATGGGTACAAAACTGAACAATGTCAACACTTTTACTGAGGGAATTGAAAAATAAAATTACTTTGAGTCAATCAGAACATGTCACCTCATCTTGCTTCTGACTGTTTTGACTGGTAACTCGCTATGAAGGCAAGGGTTTCACTCAAAGTGTTGATGCATGGTTGGAACAAATTAGAACCTTTGACATCTTGACTTTTTACTGAAGTATGAAATCAGCAACAGTTTTATGGAGCTTTTAGATATGGATAGAGCTAAATTTTCCTGCAGAAAATGGCTGTTGGGTTTTTCCTGACCATCTGTACTCCATGTATACCATAAACTTGCATGAATGTTTTTCATCTGAAAAAGCCATCAAAAAGCTAGCCTGGCAATATCGACTGATTTGAATGAGATGGCCTGAGTCAAATAATTTTTTTCAACAGAGGAGAGGACAGCAAATGAATTTCAGGCTTTGTCTTTCCCAAAATGCAACTCTCTTTTTGTATCAAAGGCATCCCAACTTGAATGGCTGTCCTGATGTTGTTTGTGACAAGGTGATGTGGGGAGAGCTTATCCCAGGTTTTCCAGCTCAGCTTCTCCTGGTTCAGGGAAGTCTTGCAGTCTGAAAGTTGCTTGTTCCATGCTATAATTTTCTAGAGTATCTGTGAGTAATAAGTCCTGTTTGATGAAGCCAATAACCTAAATTCTTAGTATAAGTTAGTTGACATTCTTCACATTGAGACATTGGTTAAATATGATGAACTGTACAAGGAAGTTGTGCTGTGAGAATGTTTTGATGGGAACAGAGAAGGTAACCCCTCCACACTTTTTTATTTTATTTTATTTTGGTGGGGTTTTTTAGGAGGCAGCAATGACTGGATGCCTTTTCTCGCCTAGGGAACTTTTGTCCCATCCTGTGGCTACAACCAGAAAGGAAGGATGTTGAGAAGCAGCTGTTGAGTGGCATGCTTGGTGCTTTGAAGTAGGAAGCACCCAGCCCGAGCTCCTCCAAGGAGCCAGTGCTACTTATAATGGTGTCAGATGCTGTGGTGTGAGAGCAGTTACTGGACTGTCCCTAAAATGCGCGGCCCCGTGGTTGGTGGCCCTGTCGGCAGCCAGGCCTGAACAAAGGCTCTACCTCACTTAGTACACTTTGCCTCACAGCCCTTGACATGGCCTGAGGAGGAGCTTCCTCGTGTCCTCCATTCTGCCTTGCAACAGCTCTAGAAGTGATAAAAGACAGACAAACATCTATAGCCTTGGCTGTGTAAGGGCTGTAACAACTTATTTTAACCTGAAATTGAGGCCTTACGTTTCAGGCAAAATGTACCATCTGTACTGAAGCTTCCAGAAATGTTGTTTTATTTACTATATCACTCCCAGTGGTAAATTTGGAAAGTGTTTTGAAGCTTAAAGTGATGGTAATGGCATCAGCACAAAATACGAAGAAGCATAGAAGTACCTGGGGTGGGGGAATGTGGAGCAGACCAAGGGACAAGCTAGCCACAGCAGGCGAGGAGAAGCTGCTCATGTGTGAGGACATTTGCTTTAATAGAAAAGAAGTGTTTGGCACCACTTAAACTTGCAAATAACTCTTGTTTTAGCAATTTTTGGAGGAGGAAGGAGGAAACCTCAAATGATTGGCTTGACTTGCATGAAATATCTTCTCTAGTTGGAATTGTACTTTTCCTGTTGGCTCTGTTTTTCCTATGTTAACAGATCTGACAAAAGTAGTTCTCGAGTCTTTTTGGTAGAGTCCAAGATGGAAATATTATTGCCAGATAGTTTTTATCTTGTCAGGCCTCATTTTGCTATGTGAAGCTGTGCAGAGAAGTTAAACATGATATGAGAACAAAGACAAATATTAAGTATCCATTTAGGGTTTTTTAAGAAAAACTTATATGTTCCATGAGAGTTCTCTAATGATCATATCTGGTGGATTCTAGAGTACTTTTTCTTTACAATTTCTATTCTTTTACTTGTGAGGTTTTTTTTTAAACAGATAAACACTAACATTCATTTGGAGGCTTTTTATTGTATTAATGAAGACCTTCCAACCTCTCTTGCTTTAGAACAACCTGTGTGTGAAAGAGCACTGTGCGTAATGCTGATCTTTGACTTGCAGCTGTACCACTGACAAAAGAGGCAGCTCTGAAGGTTTTCCTGGCATGACTTTGGAATATCATGCAGTTCCTATCTTGGCTCCTGATTTCAGTGTACAGATAATTGTTGATTTTTTTTTTTTCTTTTCTTTTACAAATACGTTGTTTTTTCCCTTTTGTGCCTGACCTTTAAACTGCAGAATTGCAGTATAATTGAAGTTGGTGCTCTTGCCCAAAATAATTGGGAAGACTTTTTGCTGGCTAGTTTAGAAGTTCTCCAAGCCAGAAGCTGCGACAGCATGCTGCGTCGCAACATCGTGCTGGGAGGTAAAAGCACTGGGTGCCTGGCTGGAGCTGAGATTAACAGCAATGTTGGTGAACGACCTCGTGTCAGCTCTGGGCTGTCTGTGAGGTGCACGGTAAGAGTCCTTGTGGACTTTTTCTCTCTCTTTTTAGCCCGTACAAACTTCATGACTATGTTAATGAGGGCTGTAGCCGTCTCTCTGTCAACCAACATCCTGCGACTCTGCAGGCTGTGTTAACTGTCCAAAATAAAAACAGCAGAAGGTTGTCTCTTACTTTCAAACTTCTGGACTTATATCACTTCTCCTCAGGAGTACTTTTCCTTTTTCTGGTACAACTTAATGCCGTACCTGATCACTTCTTAGGACTTCATTTCAGTCCAGCTGATGCACCTGTTTGGAAGATGGCGATGGTTGCATGCTGCAGCCAGCTGCTTTTAGGCTGGGGGGAGGAGAGCAGGTGTAAGACAAAGCAGCTCTCAAACCACTAAAAGAAAGAATATTTGTTTGTTCCTGGGACTGGATTTTTACTGTGTGGGAGCTTCTCACTAGGACGCAATGTCTTTTTTTTTTGCAGGGGAAAAAAAAAAAGCTTCTCTAAGACTCATAATGAAAACCTCTAGTGTCTGACTAAGCAATTAGATTGTTACTTGTCTTAAACTATATGTAAATGCTCAGTGTTTATTTTTAGTGGTGAGGTTAGTGGTGGAGGGATTTTTTTATTATGAGGTTAATAACTTCTTGCATGTTTTTAGACCTCTCTGTGAACAGGTCCTCTTGCATGCTGTCACTGTATGCTAATAATGTTTGAAAATGGGCAGATCTGAATAATAAGATTGCCAAGGAGGAGCCTAAATCCAGTAAGATTTTTGTTTGAAGACCAGCAAATATGCCAGTTCTGTTGACTGTCTGCCTTCCTGGGAAGTGACTGAACACTCCTAAATTTCCTTCTGGGATTTGGCTGTGAGATAGCCGATAGATTATGAAATTTCTGATCATTATCAGTTTGGCTGCATTTGAATTGGTGATTTCAGCAAGAGACATTCTAGGTCCCATTTCCAAATTCATTGATAATGTTCTGCTGGCTTCACTCTTTAGGAAGGAATAAAACTATTTCAAGCTAATCCTTTGAATAGCACAGTATCTGAGGTCATTCATAATTTTCATTTAAAGCCTTTAGCTGAATATGCAGGCCTTTTGTTCCAGATATTAAGTTCTCCAGATGTCTTTCAGTGGTCAGCGATCTTGTATTCATAAGACCTCATACTTTGGATTGGTGAGGAGGAATAGCAACTGGATTTTAATTTTATTTTTATTTTTTCGATCTCTTTTCTATTTTATTCAGAAAGACTGAAGCAAACTGCCTTTAAAAGAAAAAAAAATCAAATGTGTTTTAATGCAATCCATTTTATTAGCTGTAATCCCTGCTGAAGAACTTTGTAAGCCCATCAGCCTGCAGTTGGCACAAGGTCAGTGTAGAGAAGCTGGCAAGCTGAAGAGCCAGATTTAACTCTCAGTGTAACAGGCTGTATGCTCTCAAAAAACACACACATGGTCTTGGCTTCACTTTCTTTTGACCACTTCTCTAAGAGTTTCCCTTCTGTAGGCAATGTAATGAACCCAAAAGTTTGGCTGAGAAGAGAGCTGCTAAATGATGTGAGCTCGTGGAAGAATCATCCCTTACATCTAAAGGTCAAAAATGACCTTGTGTGCATTGGGGTAGGTAGAAGACGAGCGTTGGCTATCTTTCTTGCTTAGGGCAGCATTACTGACGTGTTTAAGAGGTGCAGAGCTTCTTGTCCTAGTGTTCAAGTGGGGCTGCCAAAAAGGAACAAGTAGGGCTGCGGACAAAGTGCACGGGGAAGACTGTACTGTCCCTCTTTCTCCTCCTCGGTCATGGCAGGTAGGACAGGGAAAGAATCAGTTTGCACTACTTGGTGACTTGATATTCAGAACAATTTGCTGCCAGTCCTGTAAAAGGTTAAAAAACTTCCTTTGGTTTTTTTTTTTTTTTTTTTTTAAACTGTGGGCTTCCTCTGGCATCAGTGTGATTGTGACTTCTTTAAGGGTGAGGTGACCTTATCTCTGCTCTTGCTACATTTGGTTTTCATTCGTTTCCTCCTCATGCAAAAGAGTTAGTTTAGCTTTATGAAGCTGGCTGCATAGCAGTAGATGTTTTAGCAAGTCAGTCAAATTTTTCTTTTGTGGTCAACTCCTCCATGATTTGCCACATAAGTTTGCATCTCACAAAACACAGTTGTCATCCTTTTAGAGCTAATGTGGCGCAGCAGGACTGTACAAAGAGTAATCTGGACCTGCATGAGGATGGTGGGTCAAAAAAAGTGTTGCTTTGGTTTTACTTCCTTGGGTAGAGCTGGCCTCAGGCTCGGGGTACATCATGCACGGCGTTATGCCGAGGTGGATGGAAGGGCTCATGTGCGAGCATCAAGATAGCCCCTGCAGCCCAGGAGGAGCATCATGCCGATGTGTCTACACCGCTTCCAGGACCACCATCACCTCTTTGTAGCTGTTGTGAGTGTATCTGTTCAGCAGCGTGCGATGGTGTAAAGACTGTATGTTACTTTTTGACACAGAAAAGAAGAGAGTGATGACCTGAAAGAGTGGATTAACTAGACAAATGTTCATTTTCACAGCACCAAAGACTGTGCAAACTAGCTATTTTAAAAATGGCTACTAAACTTAGAAGAAATCCTGTTTGTTTGTTTTGTTTTGTTTTGTTTTTTTCATTATCTGCCCCACTGAAGATGAGTGATTATGTTCCTCAGGAGCTCCATCTATAACAGCTGCCCACAAGCTTTAAAATGACATGGTATTGCAGTTGTAGGCAGTATTTATTTTCAATCTTCTTTTTTTTCAAAGAAGAATGCAATCGCCATTCAAGTTATGCCTCCATGAGAGTGGGAGAGTACTTCTTGATGACTGAGATCTTTTCCAAGTAACCTGGTTTTGAGGGCTTGCTGTCTCACATTTATTTTTTAAGTCTTAATACATTTTTGTGGATTTCTTAGTGCTACTGGACCATTGTTAATGCTCTCTTCCAAAAGTGAAATATCACAGATCTTAAGAGAATGCAGGTATAAGCAACTCTGCAAGGGAAATAAGATCTGTATTTGCTAATGAAGTAGTCACCCCAAACTGCGATAATAAGAATTTCTCCCGTAATCAGCAATATGTTGTCACTGTGAGGTATAATTTCTGAGAAAATATCTTGAAAATGGCAGTTAAATCACAAAATGTAGATTTACTTTATGATCGTTGGTAGGCGAACTTGCTAATCCTGTTTATATCATGACAAGTATGTAGCTTTGGACTCTTTCACATTATGCTTTAAACCTAAGAGGGGAAAAACTCCCCTAGTTTTGTTTGAAGTAATGATCACCTACAATTTTTTTTTTTCTTCTTCCTCCAAGCGTACTTTAAAAATTTATTTTCTGTAACAGCTCTCTCTAGAGAGTTGACTTCTCTTGTAAAAGTACTTGTTAATAGTTCTTCTATTAAACTAATTTTTAGTAGTTCTTCTAATTTCTCTGAGATGAGCTCTTCTTCCTTTTAAAATTTAAACAGAAGAATCTTGGTTTGAAGGGACCTCTGCAAGTCATCTGCCCGCGCAGAATGGGGTTAATCTCAAAGCCAGGTCTAACTTCAAAGCCAGGGCCTCGTCCAGTCAGGTTTTGAGTATGTCAGGATGATCTCCCAGGATGAACTGAACAAACCCAGCTGTCTCTGTCTCTCCTTTGTAGTCAAATGCTGCAGCATCTTGGTGACCATCCACTGGACTCACTCCAGTACATCAATCTTTCTTTTCCCAGGACTCCCAAAACCAGACTGAGTACTACAGATGTGGTCTCACAAATGCTGCGTAGAGAGGAATAATTACTTCCCTCCACCTGCTGGCTAATTAAATTGCTTATTTGGTGCCAGATTTGCTGCTGCTGTCAGTTGTCTTCACGTCCCTCAAGCTGGAGTGGTGGAAACTCTCCCTTGCAAGGGAGTACCTGCGGGCTTCTCTGGCACCTCAAAAAGAGCTGGAACAGAGATGGCCCTTGGCTTCAATTACATGAAGCAAATGACCAAACCAGTGTTTACATCCCCAAAGCTGCAAAGCTTTCCATTTCCCTATAGTGAATTTTTGCACCAGACTTTCACGCTGCATACAGCAATATAACCTGAAGCAATGAGATTGTATCACAGTGATTATTTTGGTGAAACAGTGAAGAAAATGAATAGTAAACAGCATATGCAAAGTGATGCATTGTCTGTATTCTGTTTGTTTTCCTGGCAGTACTTTAGCTATTAGCGAAGAAGTTACCCACTTTGAAGTTAATGTTTGGTAGCAAATATGAAGATTGAAATAACAGGCGTGCCACCCAGGTGAGCCTCATGGGAGCTGTGGGACAATAACCTGTGTTTAAAATTTTATACTCAGAAGGTGTTTCTTCTCCACTAGATTTCTGAGAATCTGTCATTGTGACTGGGGCTGTTGTAGGTGACTGCAGTATATGTGACGAGCTATAGTCTGTGCTTTTTAAAGATTTAATCTTCCTACACTATTTGATTTTGTATTTTTTTGAAACACACACACAAAATGAAATTTTATGATTAGTGGTTTAGGTACTTAAATTAGTATTTGCCTGAAAAAAACTAAGAACAATTGGAATACAAGAGAAACCCACAACCATTGCCAAACCCGTGCACATGGGACTTGTCCTCAGTTGCTGCTGCTTCGAGGAATGTGTGGCTCACATCATCTAGCACAGACGTCCTCACTCTCCAGCGTGAGAGAGCAGCTGAAGGTGCAAATCTTCTATGTGTGTATGCCTGCTTTAGCGTGTAAGATATTAGTATTTAGCTTAGGAAATTCTGGCTCCCTAATTTCCTTTCCCCCTGTCAGTATTTGTCCTCATCAGGGAACTTCTTGAAGGTCCCCCTTCCTGTGCTGGTTGTGGCCACCGCTTTGTTCCTCCCGCGATTTTTCTGTGGGTATGTGTTCTAGCTCTGTGGCACTGGCGGTGGCTGCCAGAGGCATTTTTAGAGGTCCCTCTTTCACCTGTTTTTTTTTTTTCCCATAACCCTGCTTTACAACAATCCTGTCTTCATGCTTGCTTACCTCAGTCTTCTCTATCACTCACCTTCCTTGCCTTGCCTGCAAATCCTCTTGTCTCCCAACACAAACGAGCTGTTTATGCTTGAGCTAATGGATGTTCACAATGCTCCGATCATAATGCCGCAGAACTGCTTACATTCATGGTGATTAAAAAATAATAAGATGGATTATTTTTTGCCCTGCCCCAGAGAATTAGTTGTATATTTTCACTCCGTACCATTGTCACACTGTAGGTTGAGTTGACTGGGGCTCAGAGGTGAGTAAGAAGCCCCTCCCGGTACGGAAATGGACCTTGGGTTACGCAGCTTGTTCAGGTTACCCCATTGTTGCATAGCAGAAGGATGATGTGCAAGAGGTATACCAACGTGGGGGCTTACTACTGAGCTGATCCCTGAATTACGTGGAGAAATGTGGAGTTTTGCCTGTTGACAGTAAAAAATGCACCCCTCGGACCCCTCGAGGGTGCAGACCTTCCCTGGGTACCATTGGTGGTGCTGGAGAACGGCTCAGGCCATGGTCGCTCCAGTCAGGTTGACCATCTCGGGAGGGTGTGTGCTTTTATTTATTTGCTTTTGTTTTATTCAGAAACTAGGGTCGCTTGGTGCTGTATATAAGCTCTCACTGGGGAGATAGTGAGAGTTCCAAGCATTTTTAATTTTTGTTCCAGTTTTGATTTAATTCTTTGTGAAAAGCTCACCAGCTTCCTGGTGTTTGGTGGCAGCTTGAGTGAAATAGTTTCAGTGGGAAGATGAGGGGGATGTATTATCAGCTCATACTTAATATTTGTTTAAACAGGTTATGCAAGATAACTTAGGATATTGTTAGCAAACTAGAGAAGTCACAAAAAGTGTCCTTCTCCAAGGAGTGTAAAGTATATTATTTTGGTAGAAACTCAGGGAGATGAGGCAACAACACTGAGCGCAGGAGGTCAGTACCTACTCCAGACGATGCCAGCACCTTCAGTCTGCTGCATCCTCTCCCTGTCCGCTCATCTGAGTAAAATTTGAGTGGTGGCAGGACTGGAAGCAAGCATTAGCAGCACAAATTATTTAAATATTGCAGTGGTTTTGGAGGAGAGGCAGAAGGGGCTGGAGGTTGGAGCTGGAGATGTTACACAGTTTCATTGGGCCACCAAGGTCCAGCCTAGGCTGCTAAAGATTTCAAAGGCTGCTGTCTTTTTCTTGTAGAATAAATGTGTGTGTGCTTGTTAACACCTTCTAATTAAATCTAAGATATTCAAATCATGTTGGAGATCAGTTCCACCGGTGTGACTCAAGTATTTTTAATGTGTGTATTTTGATTGCTCTATCTGGAAGAGTAGTGGGTAGAGCTGATTTGTGGCTAATATACGCTGTTTGGAAATTGCTGGTACATGGATGGGTGTAATAGAGGCTGATCCTAAAAATGTTCTCAGTTTTCTTCTTCTGTTAATGTTGGCAGATGTTTCCAAGCAATACACTGACTTCTTTGTTTATCAGTTTTACTCTCTCTGGGAAAAAAAAAAAAAATATATATTAAAGTAGTAAAGGCCTCTATAAAAGGAGCAGTAAGAGCTGGGGCATTGCTCAGCATGAGGCACTTGAGGCTGTCCCAGTGTGCTGTTTAGGAGGAATAAGTAATTTAAAACCACTTTTTCTCCCTCGTTTAGCAATAGTTAAAGCATCAGCAGTGCTGCCCAAACGGACAAGCCCACCAACTCCCCAGCCAAATATCATCCCCTCCTGAAATGCAGATGCCTTCCAGGAGAGCTGACCTTGGGCAGTTCAAGCACATCCGCTGCCTCTGTGCAATGTGTGTATGAACCAAAAATGGTGGAAATGGTCAGATTTATTTATTTTATTTTATTTTATTTTTTTTCCCCCCATCATCTCATGACATCATTCTCTGACAAGCTTGTGGTGGCTTACTGCATGAAAAGTAGCTCCTCAGTTTTGGACCCTAAGCACATCACGTATTGACTGCTGTTTTAAGGTGGCTCCTTATTCCCTCTGGTTCTTTGTCATAGGAATTTCCAAGCATCGGTCTTGTCAAGAATTAGGTTTTAGCAAGTCAAAACCAATTATCACATTTGCTTAAATGTGAGTATATATCACATGCTTGGACTAGAGGTATAGCACACGCTATCGCCTGTATATGTAGATCACTGCTTTTGAACAGTTCTTTCTTTGGGTTTTGGGGTTTGTTTTTGGGAGGGTGGGAGAACATGTTAAGGAAGGAATCTGACTGCTTTTTGACTCAAGGGGAGAGACAGAACTGAATGCTGATTTCTACTAGTTAGCAGTGATTGACTCCTAAAAAAACAGCATATGCCTTCTTGGCAGTAGTTCTTGATATATATATATATATATATTTTAAATAATTTTATTCTTCCTATTTCTCTTTACCTGATGTTCAACAAGAAACTGCTAACCTAATTTTGGTATTCCTATGAGAGCTCATTTACGATGAGTTGACAGAATTCCCCAAATTAATTTTAAGTTCCTTATTGGCACCTGTGAGTTGGGTTTCTTTGCTTGAGTTTTTTAATACCATTTCATTTTTTCCTGATGTTCAATTTTGCTTTCTTTAGGAAGAGTATTTATCAAACAAAGTAAGCCTACTAATATGAAGTATTCATGTCTACATCGTGAATACTTGAAGATTTATGCTGCTTTTATGGTTTACTAAAATGGTGCCTGCAGTCTCCTGTCCCTCTTGCTGGAGTGTGGGAGACCACACAATGCAGTTGACTGTATACGGCAAAATTTTAAAAGCATTAAAAAGTATAAAGTGGGGTTGTTTTTTTTTGTTTTTTTTTTTTTTTAATACAGAAGATAAATGAATGTTAAGAGCATGGATTTTTATATATTCTGGATTTCCTCTAGGCATAAGCCTTATGCAGTTTGTTCACTTGTCCCTCTCAAACGTGGAGCCTTTTGATCCCTCAGAGTACATTTGAAGATGGCTGTGAATGATCTTTATGACCCATTTTTTTACAGGAGAGGCAGGTATGTGGAGGACACACTGTGCTTTTAACCCTCCCGGAGGGACGGTCAAACTCCGTACTTACGGATGTCAGACAACTGAGTGCTGCCAAGCCAACCCAGCACGTATGTTTTGCTCGCCTAGCTGTAGCTCTTCTCTCGTCTCTTTAGGGCCATGGAAGAAAAGGGTAGTTGAAAGGGAAGGCTTAAGGATCCCAGTGACTAGGAAGTTAAGGAGGGAACAGAAGGATGCATCAGTAGGAAACAAAGCTTCATTGGCCTGGTGATAACAACTTGTTTTTTAAGTTCAGTGACCCTTATTTCTAGGAAGTTCAAAACCACAGCCGCTCAATACCTGAAGAAACGAATTTAAAAAAAAAAAAAATCTTTGTCAGCAGACTTATTTATCAGGCTTTTATAGAGCAAAAGTAACCCAAGTCGCTTGTACTGGCAGTGCATAATAGAGGATTTTAAAACTTGATAGCTAGTTTGCCTTCTAGGCATATCCAGCAGTCTCCCAGACTTGCTCTACCAGCCAGTCACAGCATTTTAGTGACATGACCTGACTGCATCTGCATCTGAGTAATGTTCTCATGAAGTCTGACAGAAAAATGGTCCACTTGTGTGGAAATAATGCCTTACTGTATTTAAATTCACATGGGTAATATATAGAATATGTAAAACTAATTTTCAATTTCTTCTGCCTAGTAATATGGATTTTTAACATCCTAAAAATAAAGTTTCACTTCTGTCTCTTTCATTCTTCATTCCAGAAATTATCTGCTTGGTCCCTTTAAGGTCTTGCTGGTCTGATTTCAGTAAAAATTATGGAAACTGCTTGATGTAAGAGAAATGTGGGGCTGCAGAGAGAAGAAAGGGGAGCAGACAAACTTTTCACCCTATTTCTGGGCTGAGGTTTCTATCTCTGTATTTTAATCTAGCAGTTTTTACTAGAGCCAGCCCTTTCCTCTGAGAGAATCGGGCTCTGACTCTTCATATCTATTCTTTTCAACAGCAGCAAAGGTGCCAGTCAACATGCCAGTTTTTTATCTGCTTTTTCTGCTTTTACTGGATTTCTTCAAGATAAATGCATCCTCTAGAGGAAAGGAAGGAAGGAGGAGTTGGAGGGAGGGGAAGAAACTTACTGCTGCAAGTTTATTTGGGTGAGAAATTTGGTGTTTGTTAGGAGTTTCCTGTTACAGCTTGGATGATTTGTCAGTTTTGTGAACCATCTCTTACTCTTTTTATGTTTTGTGGGTAAGCATCCTGCATAGGGCTGGACACCCTTGCTTAATTTGATATTTTCTTTTGTTAAACTGATACAGTAAAAGGGATTTATCCGCCCATGTAAAGGCTCTAATGGATATAGTCAAGATCTGACAGTGTGCCTTTTTTTTTTTTTTTTGTAAATGTGTTACTGGTCTGGGGCTTGCCCTTTTGTTGCTGGCTGCCACCGTTGTAGGTCTGATGATGTAGCGAACAGAGCTGTACAGAGCTCTTAGCTGGACCTTTATAATTACACTGAGGCATCGCTTCTGTTGGGTTTCCCCTCCAATTAAGTACAGGAGCCTGCAAGAGAGCAGAAGGGACGTGTCTGCCCATCGCAGGCTGCCCACCCCTGGGCAGCTTGCTCGGATTGGGATGTTGGCTCTTGGTGAAAAGGGTAAAGGAGGGTGTGGGTGTTTGTCCATCTGTCCACACCGCTGCTACTAGTGTATCTGGGCTGACATTTTAGTGCAAAGGCATCCTGACAGCTGTAGGCTGGCTGAGCCATAGGCACTTACAGTGTGGGCACCTACCATCTTACCAGTCTAAACTCCAGTATGTCCAGCTGTGGCTACTTACATGCGGCAAAACGTCTTCTTTCCTTCCCACTCATCTTCACCTAAACTGCTACGCAGAAGTGTCTAGAAGAAAAAAAAATCCTGTACTTAGTAATTTGTTTTTATAATCTTTCCTGTGTTATATATTTGTGTGGGCTGCTAATACACCACCAGAACAGATCATTTCACAGCTGTTTCGGAGAGTTAGGAGCTTGCAGTTGGAATAGCTCTGCTATGCTCCTTGTAAAGGAGAGTGAAGTGTTTGGAGAAGTGTTGCTCCTAAAGTATTGCCAATACTTCTATACTAATAACCTACTGTTTCTGTAAGGGAAATTGCTTTTCCTAAGTACTGGTATGGCAAAGAATAGTCTTTTATTGCCAGCTCAGTTACAAACACGTACCCAGAGCTTTCTGGCTGTTGTTGGAGCATGTTCATCAACAGTGTTCAGTAATGGGTGCTAAGTGGGAGGAGTGCCTGCCCGTAATCTCTACCAAGTATCTCACTTGGCTCTTTATACAGTGCTGCCATAACCACGTATGTATTTAAATGAGCGGTGACTCAAGCTAGGTCTTAAACCACAAAGCACACAGGCATGTTGAAATAAGGGCAGGCGGCTGAGGTGAGGTCTTATGAATCTTGTTTTTCCAAGATCAGCTTTGGAGAGTGGCACAAAGTTGTGTGTTGTAGAAACTTAGGATGGGAAGGGATCTTAAATTATTCCTGTTTGAATGGTCTGAGATGGGACATGGTGAGCATGGGTCATCACTGACCCCTAATAACTGTTCCCAAAGGGTTCCAGGAAAGAGCATCTCCAACATGCCCAACTGTTCTCTCCCACACTTCAGTTGGAGAGTTTCTAGTATCTAGCTAGCATCACTGTTCGCACAGAGCATCTCTGCTATCTTCAGTTTATGTGGAGAAACGGAAGTCCTGAAACTTACCTGTTATTCTTGTCTATATTACTTATGCTAGTAAAATACACTGCCACTCTGCAAAATCTGCCTCCTCCTCCATCTTTCAAGGCTGCTTATGTACTCCCTTCCTGTTCTCTCCTGGTATTAATCAATTTGTCCGATTTCACTAGCCTCTCTGCGTAGGCTGCAGCTGGGAAAAGACTTTCAGGCGGATTGAGGAAGAAGTTGCTGGTTCCGGAGTCTGGTTTGTCTGGTCTGGAGGTAGTTGACCTGAGGATTTTGAGGGCTTGGGTTCTTCCCTTCTGCTGGTAGCAACAACCCATGAAATCTGTTGATAAATGAAGTATTGCGCACCCACTCTCTTCCCCCTTGATTCTGGTTAGCACCGAGATAGAAGCAGCGTGAAGTTTCCAGTTTCTCTCTGAGCTTAAACAGGAGACGTTGTGCATCAGCCTGCTGATTAATCATAGGCATTCATGTGATGAAAATTTCTCAGGGGATGGGAAAGGTTAGCTTGCTTTTAACAATCTTAAAATAGCCTCATTTCAAAGAATGTTTCCATGATTATTTTTTTTTTTTTTTCTTCTTAAGTCAAGGATGCATAAGAGCTTGCAGTGTTAGTGTGTGTGCAATCCGGTTTGGGTTTTAGTTGCATGATGTGATCCTGGGCTTTTCAGCGGAGAAGATCCCTGCTTCCTTCAGTGCTTCTGAATCAGAGCTTAATTTGCTGCAGGAGCTGGGAGGTGCCGTGTGAAAGAGACGGGGAAGTTTGTAGGAAGGAAAAGGCAAGGATCTGCTAGGCATCTGGGAAAGAAAATCTGCTTAAGCATGCCGTTATGAGAAGTGACTTGTTTTGCTGTGCAGCCATGCTAATAGACTGTGGGGTGACTGGAGAAATGGTGAGTCCATGCAACTGCAGAGGAAGTCAATGGACTCATTGCTGTGAGTGTGCTGAATAGTCCGGCCTTGGTTGTCTCAAACTGGGCATCTAAATAAAGAACACTTTTGAATTTATCTTCTCTTTGTCATAAAGTGCCGATAGTACTCCCGGTGTCTTAGGATGCTGTAAAAAATGCATGCTTTGTGAGGAAAAGCTCGGGCACTGAGCAGTGCAGGGACCCATGAGTGAAGTAGTTGTGTTTCCAGAGCAGGCTGGGGAGAGTATTCTATGAAACAACAGTGAATGTCAAAAAGAAAAAGAGTATTAAATGGCTACATTGAATAAGCACCAGCCATTTTAGGCACTGAAGGAGACTGCTCTTCAGGAAGACTTTCTGTGTGATCATGTAATTAAGAACTGCACCACAGTGAAGTCACGGGCAGGTTGGGGGAGGGCAGGCAAATGCAAGCGGCGCAACTGGTAACAGCTCTGGAAAGCCTCGTGTTCGCCTGCCTGGCTTCATAACCCTAATATTTTCATCGTGCAAATGCACGTAGTTGATCTTTGCATACAAATCTGCAGTGAGATGGGGCAGGGGGGAGCGAAAGCCGAGGAGCGAAGCTTTGTATCGCTCAGGTATGAGACCGCGCACTCGGTAACCGGAGAGGCCTCGCTGCGGACTGGGGTTGCAAGTCAGCACACGTGAGCCACCCTCCTGCGCCGCCGCCTGCCGCGCTTGCGGCAAAGAGGGCAAACCAGGCTTTGTGCGAGCGAGAAGCCAGAAGGGCACAATGCAGAACGGAAACTTGGCGCTGTGGGGACAGTAGGCGTTGGCGGGCATCTCATCTCTCCGTTCCTGTGGGTGGGATGGTGTGCTACGTGGTGGCAGGGGAAACGATCCGAGCCCTGGGTCGGCTTTCTGAGGCACACCAGTAGATTAGAGACACGATGGTGTTTTACGCTGTGGGGAAGCCTGGCGCTCTGGAGGCTCTTACAGCTCAGACTTCTCTTTTTCTAACTATCTGACTCATACTGTGTCATTTGGGGTGACCAAAGTGGCTTTTTTTTTTTTTCTTTTTCTAAACACTAATAATTAGGAGTCTGGTCTGTACCGTGCTAAGAGCTCTTCAGTTAAATAACATGAAGCAGCTCTTTAATGGATAGATAGATATAAAACCCTACTGTCCTTTACAGGTAACACAAAGCAGAGTCAGGAGATAAACAAGAGATCCCGTGTCTGTCAGCACTGTTACTCTGTTTTATTTTAAACCTAATTATACTTAAAAGGTGTAGGGGAATTGAGAACTTGACTTTTGACACTTACCAACACAATCTTAATTAACCGTCACCACCCCTTTTCATGCATTTCTGTGAAGAACTCCAGTCCTATGATCTCACTTCCCTCATCTCATTTGACAGTTAATATTCTCAAGTTAATTCCTCTGAACTTTATAACCCAGTCTATCTTCTGTTTAAAAACTAGTGGTAAAACATTTCTCCAAACTGTTTGGAGCCTCTCCCTTCCCCGCCACGTGTCAAAGCACAAACTCACCAAGTCATCGTTGTCCTTTTCTCACTCACAGCAAGAGACTTCAGGGACATACAGAAATCTCTTGAGTGTTTGCAGTGGGGGTGATAGGATATTATTAAATGCACTGGTGCTGGTAAGTGAGATTATAAGATGCATACAAGACATGCAGATGACAGTTCCTTGCTAAATGAGATGTTTGTAAATGAGCCCTTTGTTAAATGTGAACTGATTTTTTTTTACATTGTTTGTACAAAGAAACATAAGCCGTAAGGGCAAGGAAAAGTTACGTTCTTTGCCTTATTAAAAAAAAAATCTAGTTTTCAGTGTTGTAACTTTTGTTTTGTTTTTAATTAAACTTGATAAATTATCAGATAAAGTTCTAAAAAGTGGGAACAAGAGTATTTTTTCCTTTTTTTCCTTTTTTTTTGTTGTTTGTTTTGTTGTGTTACTGCCACCTCTCTTTTTTTAGAAGAAAAGGGGAGAGGACTGTGAGGGAGGTTAAGGGGTTAGGGGAGAGGCGATCTTGTTTGATGTTTACTTGTATTTGAAGTATAAATATTTTTAAAGCCTCTGAATAGCATTTGATTAATATAATCCCTGGCATGCTTATATAAGCTACTTATGAATTGTAATAAAAAAGAAAAATATACCCACCGCCCAAAAAGCTCTTGGTCAGAAGTATTTGGGCACTTGATGAAACACTTTAGGGAGTCTATAAGGAAAAAAGGAAACCCACAAACAAAAACCAAAAAACCAACCACATGCCATGTGCTCATTAATGTTGTATTAATAAAAGCTGGTTCAGTGCCGGTACTGCGTGTCCCCAACACAATGTTGATGACATTTTGAGAGAGGTGGGTAAACATTTATCCTGTGCTCTGAGAAAAGGTTACATTAAAGCCATTTGAGGGAACTTGGATTTCCAATTTTGTTTTTGCTTCTTTAAACAGGATAAAAAAACCAACCTCATGTCAAATGTGCGAGAGATTTTTTTCTTTGGGCTTAATGGAAGTGCTGTATGTGTATCAAACAGGTTTTGTGTCACTGCTAGACTCAAAGATATGTAGATATGTATATTTATTTAAGAATACATTCATATTCTTTAACATACTAATAGTAAGAGGGCCTGCAAAATGTGATGCTGCTTGTGGTTGCAACTTTAAGAGAAATCCACCCGGATTTCAGGACACACACAGGCACAGCGTACGCTTAACGTGCATTGGAAGGGGCACATCCTGCGGCTGGCTTCCTGCAGTCTCCAGAGGACAGTGGTCTTTTCCATTGTCACTTTGTCTCTCGGTGTAAAATAGAGATTATCTGCCGTCTGCCATTTCCTTTTCTCCCTCCCTCTCTGTTTCTTTTTGGGGAGAGGGGGGAAAAATAAATTCTCCCTCTAGCTTGTGCAGATGTTTGTGCTGCAGGGAGCTTCTCTCGCTCCAGCTGCAGGAAGCGTTTCCCAAATGGACTGTATGGTCTTCTGGTCTTACTCTGTTTTTTAACTTGTTTTGAGATTGTTAGCATGCTGGTTTTGCACTGGTTCGCTGCAGCAGTGTGTGTTTTGGAGATGTACTCTTTTTGTGATTCATTTTGGAGGCACTCATCTGCTAAAACAGCATGTGAAGGAAAAAATAGTCAATTTAAAAAAATGTATGAAATATAGCTCTAGTCCACTTGCCTCAGAGTCCAGGAAGGATGCTTCTAAGCAGGATTATGATAGTACATATTGTATTATTGTGTGACCAAAGCATCCGTGCCACAAAAACACTGTGAAAAGATGATAGATGCCGATGGTATTGAGGGTTTCACTTCTTTAACAACTGACATCTTCTGCCATCAGTTGTTTTATTAAGACCTCTCATTCTACCTGTGGAGCTCCATGCAACCCAGACTTCAATCTTCTTGTGTCTCGGTACAGTGAAAAGTCTTGCTTGCAAAACTCGGCTGAAGTCTACAAGAAGGAAATGCCATGTCTATGTGATTTCCAGACTTTTAAGGATCAGCAGGATTTAAAAAAAGGATTTCAGTTTATCTGTATGTGTTTCTCCTTGCCCTTCCCCCCACCAATCCACTGGCCTACAAAGCCAATGTATCTTTCCACTCCCAAAAATCACTGCAGCCCAGGCAAGCTGGAGTGTCTGACTGCTGCTCTGCTGGAGAGTCATGGAGCAAACTGGTGTGAAAACCGCGTTGACTTACTTTGTGTTTAGGGGAAAAAGTTATGTTAGTGGAACGGTCTGGGGAGATGTCACTTGCGCTGTTCAATCTTTGAAGAAAAAGTAGTAGTAATCCGCAAAGTGAGAGATCTTGGAACCAGCCACAAACCCTGAAATAACCAGTACTTGCAGGTTTTTGTTCTGCTTTGTCATTTCTGTGCTTACTTGCAGGAAAATAGCATTTTAGTATTGTATCTCCTGATCTTTAGAGCTCAAAGAAAGCTGAAGTAGTAAGTGGAAGGCTTCGTACTTGCTAATGAAGTGGACAGTAAAGGGACTGTGAACCCTTCTGTGAATCTGCTGGAGTCAGGAAGTCGGCGGTGGGGAAGAAGGTGCCATTTCTTGCAAACAAAATAACATTTAAGTGGATTGCTAGTAGAGGCTTTTTTTTTTTTCACTGGCAAAGATTAGAAATGGTATGTTTCCAATATTTCATTTTCTATGCTGCTTCCCTCCCATCCTCAGAGGATGTTGGTTGGTTGGTTGGTTGGAAATAAAACCTACTTCTCTACTTGGGGCAAACTGAATCTATCTGGGAGAGCATGGCTGCAGCCAACCCTTTTTTCGAGGGAAAGTGAGCTCTGACGGAGTGCTGCTTTTCTAAGGTAAAGGAGAAAGAAGAGCAGTGTTCAGGTGTGCTTGCTTTTTTTTTTTAATTTTTCCCCCTCAGAGTGTGTTACAGGGGGCTGGTGATCACAAGCAAACCTGGGAGTTTGAGCGGGCGTCTGTCGGAGCGTGGGTGCAGTGACAAAGAGAAAATAGGTGGGGTTTTTTTATAAAGGTTGAGAAAAGATTCTATGGAGGAGGTGATGGAGACAGAAAATTCAGCCAGAACAGGAAAGAGTCTACAGAAGGCAGAAATGTTGAAATTGAAGCAAAAAATGTACCCTTGAAACAAGTGTAAAACCCACAGTAGTGTGTAATACTACTATTGAAGCCAAGAAGTCAAAGAAGGTTTTGACAAAGCCACTGGAGGTGCTGTAAGATCATTGACTAGAAAGCTGTTTGGTTGTGTTGTAATACACATTTTGGTATTTCAGAATGTGCCTGCTTGGGATGTGGCAGTGCAGAGCTTTTTTTTGTTTAACCTGGGTTGTCCTTAGGGTTTCTGTATTGTCCTAGTCTGACAGTGAAGCTGATGATTGGAGAAAGAAAGATGCTGAGACACGGAAAGGCTGAACCAAGCTGAGGACGCAGCAGCTCAGAACAAGAGGCAGGCGGCTGCAGGAAGAAGGATACAAGTCCTTGGAGATGGACTGAACTGGAGAGAGGGAAGCAGGTGGGAAGTTAATGTCTCGTTCAAGTTGTAAATCTGTTTGGCAACTTATTCCTGCACATACCTTTGCTTTATCAGGCACATACATTTGCAGTGTGAATACTTGAAGTACACTGAGAAATACGCTGATTAAGAGGGCTAGGAGAGTTGGCAGCAGAAGTTTCAACTGGTGAGAAAAAAGATGAGACTTCTTATCTGGGAGATGTGAATCAAATGTGGTACAGAGAGCAAAAGCTGCTGTACAAGGCATTTTTCTGAGGTCTGCCTAGGAGAGTAAAAATAAAAAGGAAAAAGAAAAGGAAAGAGATGCTTTGGTAAAGTGTGAGGGAAGAGATTTAGGCAGTGAAGGGATATCTGAAGGGATATCTGAGTTCAGGCATAGAAGTCAAATGAGACTCACTCAAGCTGTTGTAGTGGTTTTTTAAGACAAGGTATTGGAGAGAGGTGGTGCCAGGCCGGTGGAGTGCTGTCTGCTGGAGAGGGATGGGGATTCTTTGCCTGGGGAGCAGGTGCAGGGAGGGTGTCCAGCTCTCCAGGAAAGGGAGGAGGACTTGGGCTTATTGGGGCTGTGGCTTATTGGGGCGGGGAATCTGATTAAGCTAATATGAAATATGCTTTACGACTCCATTTTGCAAACCAATGCATGAGCTATTTTTGAAGAATCGGACCCCATTGCAGTAGGCAGAGTCATCTCTCGCATCCATCTGAAGTGGGGAGGAGGCTTTGACTTCCAAGGAAATTTTGCCAGCCACAGCAATGGTGGAGCTGTTGTGTGGGTCTCAGGTTTCCAGTAGCCTGTGAGAGGGATGAAGTTACGTCAAGGTGGAGAGCAAGTTTACATCAAGGTGAAGAACAAGTTATACTTTGCGTAACAAGACCTGTGGGCCAAGTGCCATGGTGACTGACGCATAAGTTACTTGGGGTAAGAAAAGATGGCCTGCTGGTCCATATGTACCATCTCGGTGAAACACACACATGGTAAAATGTCAAAACATTTCTGCGTGTTTTTAACTAGCTTGGAGTGGGAGATATACGGGCTTAGGGCTCCTGTGTTTCTTCTCAATTGCTTCGTGTTTTTTTCTTTTCTTGGATTAACATCTGGAGGGAACATTTGGGGGTTTCTTTTGGAAGGCCTGCAGCAGAGGGGAGGGGGCAGTGAATCATGGTGGGGAATGGGAGACAACTGGAGATGGGTTTAGCCGTACAAACACCCATCTGCCCATCTCTGTTAGGAAAGCAAGCATAAAGGCAGTAAAACACACTTTCCTTTAATCCATTTTTCTACACCTTTTATCTGAAGATAAACTTTAAAATTCAAAGTACCGAATAAAGGAGTTGATAAAGGGCAGCTGTTGCTGTGCCCTGGAGCATGGTGTGCAGCACAATAGGAACTTCTTAAGCGAACCTGGAAATCACAGTGAAGAAATAGGACAAATGTTCAAAAATGCTCTTAATTAACTTGCATTATCAGTAACTGCACTGAGCTGGTTTCTCATTTAAATTTTCAATCTAGAGCTCCTTCTGACTGGAGTATTTCATCATTACTGCTGCAATTTAGCCTTTGCAATTGGGACACTTCAAAAATGATGGGCTTTCCTATCTAAGCAAAAGCTGCACCAAATTCTGGCTTTTAAAGCTTAAAACTCATTCTGATACAAATGGGAAAAGTGTAGCTTTGCTTTGAATCTTACTTTTTTGAGAAAGTTGGGAGGTTTTCGTATTTATTTAGATAGTGATGTTTTAAAATTTGCATACAGTTCTTTGAAATTCCACCTTTTGTTGCTGCAAATGTCATTTTTAGTTGTAAATGAAAAATGATAAATACTTTCCAGGAGTCTGGAGCTCAAGGATTAATGTGGCTGAACTAGTTAAATGTTAAGTCTATTCAAAGTAAAACTGCATAGAGACTGCAAATGTTCTTGCCTGCAAGTAAATCCTTTTTATATTGAGTCTGGTTTGCTAAAGATGTAACTGCTCTGCCAGCTTGTTCTGTACAGATAAGTTATAGGCACTTCATCTTAGGGTGCTATATTTGCTGTCCCCATTAATGTTAAGCTGAGATCGCAGTTTAATTCTGTTTTTTATTAAAATGGGAATCAGCGTTTTTGAATGGAAGGGAAGATGCTATAGAACACAGTTTATTTTATACGTAGGCTTAAAATCCTTGATGGGTATAAACAAAGTTTTCTGAAGAAAATGACGTGGACTGTGATAGAAGTTTAAATATTTCTCTCATCTCCCTGAAGTAAATATCTCTTCAGGCTTCATCTGATAAGAGTCCTCAATGGACTTTAGTTGAACTCGGTTGCATCTGTGAGATGACAGTCAACATCATCCCAACACCATCTTTTTGTATCAGTAAGTGCTGTTGGAACCTGTGCTTATCAAGTCACTGAGAAGTCTTAATTCTGTCCTTGATTTAGCAATCCAGCCATCCATTCCCTCATGCCTACTTGTAAATGGGAAGGTTTGGTAAAACAGCAGTCAGGATGATGGTTTTGTTTCACCTGATTTATACAAACCCACAGCTAAAACACAGCGGAAGAGCCGCCTCACCTCAAGTTCAAGTACTTGCAAGTTGTGAAGTGAAAAGCATTTACGCTGGGACAAGTTTTAGTGCCCTGTGTTTTCCGAATAAAAGGTTCCTTTTTTTGCCTACATTCTTGGAAGTGACCGGGTTGTTTTGGCTGCAGCCTCTCGAAAAACTCAGCCTGAACTCGGTGAATACAACTTCAGCACAAAACATCAGCAGAGTCGCAAAGATTTTCGAAGCATTGAAGAGCAACGTGTTGGGAAGCTACAGGTACCCTTAAGTGAAAATTGCTGCTTTTTTTTCCTTTAAGATTTGAGATTTTAAATTTGCATTTCAGAATTCAGTTCAGGCTGTTTATCCCTTTTCCGCTGGGACTGTCTCACAGCCTTTTTTTTTTTTTTCCTCCTCCATATTAAACAAAAGCCAGAGAGTTACTACACCTGGGTCATACCTGTGGCACAACACATCCAGTAGCTAGGCTCTGACTTAACCAGATCGTGGTGCTTTGGGAAAGGTTTTTAACACCGCAGGAGACAGGGAGGAGACAATGAATCTTCTGTTGCCTCCTTTGTAATTAGACTGTAATAAAACCTCACATGTGGTGTTTTTAATAGCCGTTCTAACACCGTTAGTGACAATACAGCAAAGCTAGATGCTGTTCTGTGTGTAACAGTGCAGAGAAATGGACCTACGTTCCTAGCCCACTGATTTCTCAAGATGGAGAGTTCAGCAGGCTAGTTGCTTATGGGAAAATATATTCCTTCTACTGTGGATTAAGTTCCATAATGCCTTTTCTTCCTGAGTTTGAGCCCCTTAAGGAGCTGTGATGTCCAGAGATGAGGCAAGTCATGTCCCACCTTCACTTCACCAGCAACCAACCTGCCTGGATGGTTCTGCAGCTGCCAGATGTTGATAAGTGCCATCTCTTCACATAGGCCTTTCTGAAGGTGATGTTCATTTGGGCCTCAGTGTTTCATTAGGAATTATGTGGTCTTGCAGTATTTTTTCCAAACAAAACACAGGAAATATATGCAGTTAATGAAGTCTCTGATAGCAAAGATGGGACTGAAGATGTAAGTGTAGTGTTAGTTTTTCAGAGCTGGGACTTCAGGGTGATCTAAAAGGCTAGAGGATAAGAGAATGTCATATATTGTAGAATGGTTTGGGTTGGAAGGGACCTCAAAGATCATCTGCTTACAACTCCCCTGCCCTGGGCAAGGACACCTTCCACTAGACCAGGTCACTCAAAGCCCCATCCAACCTGGCCTTGAACACTTCCTGGGATGGGGCATCCACAACTTCTCTGGGCAACCTGTTCCAGTGCCTTATCGCACCCTCACAGTATAGGATTTCTTCCTTAAGTCTAAACTAAACCTACCCTCATCCAGTTTAAAGCCGTTATCCCTTGTCCTACCACTACATGCCCTTGTCAAAAGTCCCCCTCCATCTTTCTTGTAGGCGCCCTTTAGGAACTGGAAGGCCACTATAAGGGCTCCCTGGAGCCTTCTCTTCTCCAGGCCGAACAGCTCCAACTCTCTCAGCCTGTGTGTGTGTATATTTATATTTATATATACATGCATATATGAAGTCAGGAAAAGAGAATTCATGTCAGACATTTGAGGCTGTTTCTAATTGCTTCTGCAATGAGATACTGAAAATAAGAAAATGACTTATCCCACTCCCAGTTGCAAGATCACTAAACGGGAGCCCAGTCATCTATAAATGGAAACTTCTGCAATATTCTTTGTTTTTCTGACTAGTTCTATGAGAGCTGTACAATTACCGTGATTGAATCAAATGCAAACTCATCCAAGAAGCAAGCAGGGTGTTTCCAAAAATGATCCTGGTTGGGGTATAATAAGTTTCAAATCTGTACTGTTATATATAAAATCTGTGGCCAAAAACTTGGTAAAAACTTCAAAAACCTTGTTTCCTCTTCAAAGAGAAGATTTATTTAGCTTTCAAGTAATCACAAGGCAAACATGGCTGTGGTCTGTAATTTTTATGGATGTAGTTAAAAAGTATTTTTGGAGGCTTGAGAGCTGTTGATAAAATGAAAAACTACTTGTGCTTCATGAGCATTTCCCTCGCTTTGGAAACTGTAAATGCTCTAGATGGTAGTGATGATAAGTTATGGGCTTCATCCATAAATAATACATGTTTATGTTAATATATTTAATCATTAGTGTGGTATCTGTGCAGGAATTATCCCGTCTCCAGCCTAATGGTACCCATGGTGCTTTCTGTTTGTGATTACCAAAGTGCTTAAGATGTAACTTTCTGCTTTGAGGGAGGAGACTGGGGAGGTGATGCAGTAATCTGTCATACTTCTGTCAGCTCCTTTACAGAACAGAGAGGCAATTCCTGTAAGAAGTGGTTTTGCTTATAAGTGTGCCATGGGGAGAAAGGGTCTGTTTGTGGGTTTCCCTTTCAGTGTCGTGTTGTCTAAAGTGTCATTGCCCTACCGCTGCTCGCTGGGAGTGGAGTGCAGAGGTCCTGGAGCTCACCTCTTTGAGGAGCACTAGTGTATTTGGGGAGAAGCAACCTTTGCCTTGGCATATGTTATTAACGAAGTTCAGAAAAATATGACGAGAGTGTGATGTATGATACTTGGTTTCCATGCCTAAATGTTCCCATGACTATGTCCCCACCGCCCTTCTGGGTGTCTCGGGCTGAGGGCACTTCCTGAGCACCTGCTACAGTGGCTGGGTGGGTTAAAGCAGCTATATGCAGGGAGGGTGAGCCCTCTCCATCGGAGCCCTCTTTGGTTCCTACACACAGACTACGGGCTAGTTTAGACTTCCAAGAAGTTGAGGCAGCTCCTCCTACAGTGAAGTAATCTGCCTTCCCTTCCTTTTTTATTTGCTTGAGTTTGCTGCTGCTGTTTCTTTGTTCAGGACCGTTTTCCTAAATATAACTGAAGAAGCTCCTGAACTGCCAGTAATAACGAACAGCTAAAACAGTGGTTGTAAAGATGATCCTGTCAAATATAAATCTGCTTTCAGCAAAACCACAGAATTTGTTTTAATTTTAATCAGACATTATCCTTGCCACATTTTTTCAAAAGAGTAGGAAGACTTTAAATCGTGGAGGGTGCTGAAACCTAGCAAATTGGATAAACTTTGGCCACCTTGCTTTCTTGGAGTAAAAGAGCCCCAGGATTATTCCATCAAATTAGCTTTGTAGGTAAGATAAACATATAACATGGAGAAAGGTAAGCCTTTTAACACACCTGAATGCGCACGTATTGGTTTGCAAGAGACTTGTGTTGCTTCTGTCATATTTTTCTTCCTTCCATACTTCCTTTGTTGTACCTTGCCTTCAGTTATTTTTGAAATTCCAAGAAGCAGCTGTATCTGCGCTGTATCTCAGAGGACAGAGACACAGTGATGTCTTGGAGCTCTCTGAAGTGCTGCAGAATAAGCTCTAAGAAGTAGAAATGAGAGAGTATAAGCTTCAGCTGAAATTCCTTTCATCAGGATATTCAGCACTGCAGTGATCACGTAAATGGCAAAATCAGGTCAAAATTGCCAGACTTCCACTTTCTAAAGAAAATTTTGTGTAAACCTACGGCTTCAAACTTTCGACACGGCAGACTATAAACAAGTATCATTACTGTTTCTAATACAGAAAACAGTATTACAATGACTACGTTGCCTCAGACAGCTTATTTCAGAATCTTTCTTCACTCGATTTTGTAGTATTTGTGGTGCCTGAATAAAGTCTGTGTTCTGACACTTCAGCTCCTAATTGTTAGGGAGATCCTAGCGATGCGCTTGCTGATGCACTCCTTGGTGGTATCGGGCTTTTGCTTTCGGAGGGGGAAGTGTGCGATCCTCTAACGTGACAGCCCTGGGTAAAGCTGAGGCAGCCACGTTAAAACAGTGGTTAAATAGTACAGTGAGCTTGGATTGGTATCTCAGCGTGGAGGGGAAGCTCACCCCCCTCCCTGCGCAAGGTGCAAAGTGCTGGTGGAGCTTGTGGCAGCAGCAGGGTGGATTCAGAGTTTGAGCTTGGTAGTTGTGAAGGGGAAGGCTAGTGCAACACTGGCGACTAGTTTGTAAAATGAGACGAGATGTGACTGTCTATGTGGTGCCTGATGTTGGAGGAAGTGTTCCTCCTCCCGTTCCCCTAATTTTATTGTAAATTTATTCATCATTCCTGTCTCATCAATCTGTACTTCTTGAAATTCCTCAGGACTCTCAAGTCCTGGGAAACGAAATGAAGGGCTTAGTTCCAGCAAGTGTCTTTAACAAGACTGACTTCTTTTATCTAGTGGTTCACACTAGGACATGGGGCAGCACGACGGGGAGCTTGATCTTCCTCTCGGTCAGCATGTCTATGTCAGCATCAGCCTCTTCCTCCCCTCCTCCTTCAGAGTGAATTTGTGCGTCTTTGGTAGAAGGGAAACTGTTTTTCACCAAACTCAGGTATTTGCTGAAGATCTCTGCTTCCACTACATATGTCACTGGCAGCCGCAGGAAAGCTGGAATCATCTTGGCTACTGAGGCAATTCAGTAATTTAGTGTGTTTCAGGAGTGCTAATCAGAGCTAGATTTGGCCAAATTAAATTTGAATTCTGTTCACTTCTTCACCGGTCAGTGGAAGGTTGGGAATGTCTTCTGGGGGCTTCATGAGGTTTTGTTGCACAAGGCAGGAGGGTTTCTCTTTATGGAATCTGACCTCTAGCAGTTGGTTGGTTTGGGTTACTTTTCCAGGCTTCTCTCGGTGCCTGGGAATGCAACCTTGATCTTCTGCAGCCTAAGACGAGCCTTGCAGGCTGCACACCTGTGAAATGCCACAACTTCAGAGAAGTTTCCTTTCCTAAATGACCACTGGATTGCCCCATTTTTGTGCGGCATAGGCCTTTGAAAGTTTTTCAAGTGCAAAAACTGTTTCTTAGTGGATGGATTTCATTTGTTTCTTTTTGGGAGAGAACTGCACTGGAGATTACCTTTAGGTTGTCGACATCTAAGTTTTAATTCAGCAATATGTTTATTAACAACTTCCAACTGGTTTTCTATTTTATTCTAGAAATAAGTACTTCAGGTGTTTTAATTAAAGTCTTTGGGATTTTTTTTTTTCATTTCAATTTCTCTTTATAGAAAAAATATTTTCTATGAGTCTGAAACCTTCTTTTTAGCCTTCAAAGTACTGTTAAAGGGTTTGTTTGTCAATTGGAATTCTAATGAGCCAATATAATTTTATTTTTTAATTTGACCAGTGAGATGAAGAGTAATTCAGAATTTTCCGATAAGCATGCATGAAGCTTTTGATTATTGCTTTCTTTCTGTGTATCCTAATGAGTACAGTTCCATCCTTTTGGTTGCTTCCGACTGGGAAATTAACTTCTAAGACATTTACCATCAGTACATGAATGCAAGAAAAAAAATTGCGTACAAAAGATTTTTTTAAAGACAATTTCAGCATGATCTTTATTTAGTATTGCACCCAGTAAATCAGAGTGGGGAGCACGGTCTACTTAAGAGAAACAAGGCATTAAGAGGAAGCAAGTCAGTATGGGTTAAGTTGGGGTGCATGCTTGCAGCTGGTGGGTTTCTGAGCAGCAGTTGCTGTGTAAATGCTCAGCCCTTTGCCTTGAGTAACTCCATGCTCTCCTTTAACTATAACACAGGATGAAAGTATGCTTGTGGATGGCTAACACACAATCTGTACGTAGTAGTAGAAGTTCCCAAGCTACCCCAAGTTACTACATAGCATTTGGGACCATAAAGTGCTACTTCTGGCCCAAGGTTCATGAAATGTGAGCTACACAGATTGTGTTTCCATCTGCAAAGAAGTCTGTGTTAAACATTTTCCTTGTAGTCACGTTAGTGCAAAATGCATTTTACGAAAAATGGCTGGTTTGAAGGAGGCCAGATTATTCCCTCATGGTAAACAATGTGTCCTGGTTAGTCTGGGTGAGGACTGTAGTTGTCTTCGTGCGCGTGTTCGGTTCAATTCCGAACGGCCATGACATTTGAAACTCCTAGATAAACTTGCAGCTATCATCATTCACAATGTGTGGATTCAGGATCTAATCACTCACTTCTCTTGAGCTACCAATGTTTGTTGGTTTCTGGCCGTGCTGAATGTGTAAGTTTAAGACTGAGTCCACTTTAAGATAACCCAAAAGTAACAAGATACTTGGTTTTGTTTAGCTTTCACTGTTTTGCAGTGGCAGTAATCTAAAATCAAACCCTGGGGTTTTGGGATTTTGTTTTTGTTTGTTTTTTTTTAAATTGCCTTTCTGAATATAAATAGATAGCACAAGTTTTGTTCCTTAGTAATGTGTCAAGCTGACATTTGTCTTGGTGAAAACCCAGAGGAATCTCAGCTTTGTTGTGGTAAGGAAGCCAAAAAACTTAACAGTGTTTACCTCTGGAATGACGAGAGGAAGGATGGAAATGAGAATAAGAATTAAACCTTTTCTTTTTTTTTTTTCCCCAGAATATTCTGATGACCTGTCAAGTGATTGTTAATGAAAAATAATTTTGCTGGGATATTTTTTTAAATTATTTTGCAGTTTAGTAATCTGGCGAAAATATATGCTTGTTGGGTAACAGGATGTATATGATGCTTGCACATATGGTGAACCCATGCTTGTATGAACAAAACACAGGAGCTGGAAATAAAGGCAGCACCATTAATAACTGTCTCCTATCCAGTCCAGAACCAGTGCTACTCCACTCCCACTTGGGGCTTCCTTCACAGCACTGAGGGCTATAAACCCTCCAGTGGTGATGTGAAATTCAGTGCAGGGCGATAAATTGCCGGACTCGGCAATAAACTGTGCCTGTTTGTCATCCTGTTTTAATAAATTAAAAAAAAAATAATCTAGAGGCTAACGGGGAATTTGCTGAAGTTAATGGAAAGACCTTAATTTGACATCAGTGGGACTCAAACCAAGCATTGGTGGTGCAATGTTTTTGGCAAAAAGGCTCTTCGGTGTTCTTTCAGGGTACTTCCGTAAAAGCAGTGCACCTATGGCTGCATGTAACCATTTTCAGTCCCTTTTCCCACGTGCTGGTTTCTTTTTATCACGAACAGTTAACAGCCCTTTGTGTTGGCTGCGTGTGCGGCTCCATGTGCAATGCTATCGCTGGCTGCCCAAGAGCAGATTTCCAGTGAAGCCTTTGGGTGTGTACCGAGAGCACGGCTGCAAATGGGAAGTGCTTTTCCTGTGGAATTTAGATTAAAATTGCCAAATGTAACATATCATTCTGCAGTTCGAAAATCTAGATGAGGTTGTAATTGATAAAACAGATATAGACATTTTAAATATATACTCTTGGTGGATGATATCTTTCTTCCCCAAGCCCAGTGCTGTCTGTCTATCTTAGAGCAACTTCATGATATTTTTACAGGAAAAAAAAAAAATAAAGTTATGTTTTGACCATTAGGTGCAAGCTTAAGGTTGAAATATTACTGCATATTATTTCCTGTAAGTTCTCTTTTCATATATGGGTGTGTAATGCTTTTTTTTTGAAGTGCGGATGTATCTCTGGATATCTCATCAATCATGTTTAAAATGAATAGGTTTTTAAAACATACATGTTTTTGTGTTTAATTAAACATGTATCTAATCCTACAGTTGTTCATCTGTCAAACTCCCAATGGAACTTGGAGCTATCTGATCAAGCAAAGGAGGTCTGGATAAAATCTCCTATAAGGTCTTGAGGAAGTGCATGTCTAAGACATCTTTATTCCTCATTTTAAATAGTATTCTAGTACTGTGTGAGCTTTTGGTTATTTAGCAGTTAAAGTGTTTCCTCCCATTTTGATGGTGAATTGCTGTATCTGTTTAATTTTCCTTGGATCATTTCCTGTCTACAAAAGACTTGATCTTAATTCTCAGCCTTTCTAGTAAACACTCAATAGATAGGAAGTTATAGCTTCATAATAGGCCACATCTATGTGGAAATCTGTAAACATCCTTTTACATCCTTTTTTTTTTTTTTTTTTTGAGATTTATTCATTAGTCATTCCTGCTACACTGCTTGCTTTGTGTGACAGCTTGGCTAGGCAGTGCTTGCAAAAGAGGAACCTTCTGACTCTGTCAGACACCAAACTGAAGCTATACAGAGGAGGTGTATCAGTTTGAATGTTAAGGCATTGTATGTAGGCTAAAAAGTAAATAACATACCCTGATAGGCATTTTTTGTGGCCAAAGGAAGAGCTTTGCACAAACACAAAAATTGCCTACTTCTGCGTAATTTTTATTTTTTTTTATTTTTTTTTTCCTCATGATCACTTTGGAAGAGGTTGATATCAGGAGTGGGATAAGCTGATGACCACAGATGAATACTTCTCGTGGGCAAGCTGAAACACAGTAAATTTTGTGCTGAGCTGGTAGTCCTGGCCAAGGTGATCTGAATATTTTCCGAATTTACAGCTTGTTCTTTGCACATTCAAGAATATCGGTCTTAACCAAATAGGTCTCCAACCCGGGAAGTTTCCTTCATGAGGTTCTTGCCACAGTGGGAATCTGTCCTGCTCCGTATCATGGGCTCCAGGAACATCAGCACAGCAATGGGTTCCTCTGGGTCTGTGACCCCATGGCTGACTGGCCTGCCTGCCTACTGACCCTGACATGCCTGGTCCTGGTCCAGAGGGAAAACACAGCACCACAAAGTAGCTGGAGGACTTGTGCTTCCCTACAGCCACAGCTTCTCTTCAGTTTTGCCCCATTATACATCCCAGTGAGGAATACAGGAAATAAAATTCTGTCAAGAGCATCTTCTCTGTTGAACATATCTCTTCATTGCTTGTGGATCAAGATGAATGTGAATTTTCTATGATTATATGAGTAGAAATTACCTAGTCCAGATGAACTTTTTCTGTACCTTTTAGTATAATTTCTCATCCTTATTTGGTTCAAAAGTTGAGATTTATTTCCAGTGAATTCATGTGTATGTGTGGTACACAGTATATTAATGATTTCATTATCTGCTTTCTCATAGTCACTGACTTTATTATAATGGCTTCTAGGAGAGATGCACAAAAAATTCTGCCTCAAGTTGTTTGAATTAAGGCTTCAAGGCCTGAGAACTGGCTGGGTCTTCCTTTCTAATTCCAGATACTTTGCTGCTGACGTTCTTGTTTTTAATTCCTTTTCTAGCTAATTTGAGAAGGTGATGATGAGGCTATTTTCACTAAGAAGCCTCCAAATCCTGTCAGTTTTGGGAGTGAAAGGTGTCTACTACCTTTCCCCTGTGGCTTCTAATCTCACTTAAGAGCCCATACATAAGTGGCAACCTCAGAAGTGGCTAATGTAACTTCTCTGGAGCCCAATAGCATTGCTGTCGAGGCAGTTACGTCCTCTCATCTCAGCTCAGAGAATGCAACCGTTGCTTCTGCATCTCTCCTTTCTCATGCTAGCCAAAGAGTGAAGGAGTGTGCTGCCTCTGTCTCGACTGAACTGAGATTCTGAATCCAGTGTGTCTGATGCCTGAGGAGAACTACTTTCCTTCATTTGCTGAATTCATCTGAATTTTTTTTCATTATTATTTTTAATACCTGCCTGGTCCCTAGGAAAACTAACAAGGACATCATCTCAGGTCAGGTCTTATTGTGCTGCTGTAATGCAAACTAAAGGAGAAAACTTATTCAGCCTATATGCCATAAAAAATAGCTTTCTTGGGAGAGCACTCTTGAATCTCAGATCTGTCTGCTTTTCTGTTCTTCCCTTCATGCTTGTACCCAGTACCAAATATTTGTATTTCTGCATGTCTACTCTATGTTATTGGATGTTTGGGGAAAAAGCAAGTATCGCTTTCCCAAAAACTTTTTGGACAGCTTGTGTAAGGAAGGAAATGGCCCATTTGTGTATTTGAGTTACTGACACAGTCTCCAAATACCTCAGATTGCCAAGTCAGGAAAGTCTTTGCAATGAAAACTTTTTCAATGGAAGCAATACTTCAGACTGCTAATTCTTTTGAATAGATAGACCATGCAGAATCACAGCTATATACGCCTTTCTGATGGGCCTAATGTTATTGATGAGTTAGGAGTTTGGTATTTTAAAAATGTATTCTGACTATCCTTCCCCTGGAGTTCACTGTAATGCAGTGCATCATGTTGTTTGTGTTTATCAATAATTAGCATTTTTCTCATGTTTTTTTTGCTTTCCATGATCCAAAAGAAGTACAGCTGGTTGGCGTTGGTTTTTTTTTCCCAGATAGTGTTCCATTTTTATTCCTGCATGTATTAGCAGTCAAAGAAGATTCTGCAAGCCTCCTGTTTCCTAAACTAAACTCATTTGGAGCTAGGAAAAAGGAAGAGAATCTAAAGGTAGCCCAACTTTGCCACCATTCTTTGCTCTGACATTGACAGTCCTACACATCCTGATATGTTCTTTCATTACAACACCCAATCATGAATGCCCTTTTCCGTTTTCTTTAATGGTGTTAAGTATAATAAAGATTGCATACTCAGAGATCAGTATCCCATAATCAGAATAAGTTAAATAAAAGCACCAAAAACTTTATTCATGAGAAGATTCTTTGTGTATTTTGCATCTGGAAAAGAAATGACTCTGCCGCTTGCATTACATGAATCTATTAATAACCTAGCCAAGTTCTGATGAACCTGTAGTTGATTAGTATCCTGTGGTACTTCCTTCGCAAAAGCTGGACACAGAGCTGTTACAGTAACCAAGGTCGTGTCCCTACCTGAAACTAATGCTGTGTCATTGCATGGTTTAGTAGAAGTGGTAGTGGACACAGTTTTGCATGTGCCTATATTAACTGTTAAGTTGAAGCTGCCATCAGTTGTGTTCAGTCCTGTGAAGTCCAGCTGATGTGTTGAAATGGTAATATTCTGGGTAATACCTACTCACGCTTAAAGATGCTCCTTCCTGCATGGTAGCACTCACTGTAACTTTTCTCTGCTCAAGTGGGAGACTTTGGTGTACAAGGTGTCACTCTGTCACCCCCACTGCATGTTAAACTGTCTCCTTCCCACACAGCATCACTTGTGCAGAGCTGCCTCTTGGCTATCTGCTGACATAACTGTACCACTGCTTCAGGTGTAAGCATGTGACTTTCCAGTTGCAGATGACTTATTTCCTGTAGAAAATACTAAAGCTGACATGTGTTGCAATGTCCGCTGTGCAAACCATGAGCAAGTGTTCCAAAGAAACCACTTGTATTCACTTTACTGGTGAAACCGAGAAGCGCCATCAGAGATAATTTCTGTGGGTTGCCCTCCTACACACAGCTCTACTACTGACCGTTGAGCAAGTCACAGTAACTACATGTAGTGGTGGGCTCAGAGGGTGTGAAGAGGAAGAAGGAGCACTGGAATAAAAGCGCTGATCTCCGGGCACATGGTCAGGACCTGAATTAATCATGTATCTCTGTCTTAATTCTGGAGTGACTGCAGAGCAGGAGATGATGGAGCAGCAGCTCTTAACAAGAAAAAAAAAAATTTGTTTGCTGAAGAGAATGAGGTAAATGTTTGTAGGCAGAGCTGCGTGAAGATGAATCTGCAGATAGAAGTTAATACTGCCTACCGATTTTTAAACTATAAAAGGAAACTGGTGGATACATGGTAAAGATTAGCTGTTTCTGTGAAATAGTTCTTTCTGGTAAGTGCAGAGGGAGTCAGCTGCCATTAACCTCCTGTGTAGGAGCTTATAACTGATGGTGCAATAACAGTTACACAGCTATCTTGAGAATCATGTGGCCTTGAGGAAAAAGAGGTAATTGCTCCATGTCTTTGGCTCTCCTTCTGCACAGTGCTGCCTTTTGTGGTGCTGCTTGAGGATCTGCTGCTCAGATGTGAAGGAGGAGGGCCTTCACATTTGGTGTGCACTGCCTTGGCAGCACAGGTCACTGTCCTGTGCTTGAGATACATGCTGCAAGGCAAGCCAGGTTGGGCATTAGGGTACGGACACATTCAGTGTGTGACTAATCTAAGAGCAAATTAGGTTCTTGCTCTGAATGTACATGTGTGTCTCATGGGATGTTCAAATGGGCTTTTAAGATTTCATTCTTTCCCAACTACCCCTCCCTGTACCAGGCTTCCTAAGAAATAAGGATGCTTATGATTTTAATCTCTAACTGCTTATGGGGCACCCAAAGGTGGTGCTGTCACAAAGTGACCAGTGCACCTTGGGGCTATTTGAGAAAACTGCCTGGAAAAATCCAGCCTCATCCAAATGCCAAGTTGTATGCCTGAGGTAACTAATAACTTTTTTAAAAATGAAAATAATAATTTTCATTTAGAAGTCTACTTCTTTTAGTGTTTCAGAGCTGTTTTGTATAATATTCAACTCCTTATCTGCATAGTCCTCAAAGTGCTTCATAGACTGGGTATGCTTTGCTAGCACAGAATAGAATAATTTCATACCAATTTTTAAAGTGGGATTTTTCTTAGGAGCAGGAGATACTAACTTTTCCATTTGAGGCTCTGAGGAAGTGTTAGACTGGCAATTTCAAATTGTGCAAGTGCCGTTTCCCCACAATATATACAGTGAATACTTTAGGGTTTGGTGGTTATGTTGTTGTCATTTTAATTCTGCCATGTAGCCTTATAGGCAGACTGAAGCCTTGAGTTTTTATATTAGCTCGTGTGTCTGAGGAAAAGTACATGTGTGAAATCCCAAGTTATTCACCCTTTTCCAATGTTGGTCTTGAGAACCTGGCAAACACATGGACTATGAGACTTTTTGCATACTTACTGGAGTATTTTCCTTTTTGGGACACCATTTTCTGTCAGGGACAACAGGATGCTTAGGTGCTGTCAGTGAGATCTTGGTGGCAACATAAATCTCCCATGAAACAACACTGCAGTACAGCTTTTGAAACTGGAAGCTCTTTTCTTTCATGAGATACCTGGCCCAACTTACTAAATTACAGGTTAGAGTGCATTGTGTTGCTCCCTTGAAGTTCTTTAGTGCCCTTGGTGAGCCTTGGGTTGTTCTCACTCTTCCTCTACTGTCCTACAAACACCCAGCTGGGGGGATTGGCAGTGAGCATCTCGGATACCGCGTAGCATCAGGGAGGGGAGTGCATCAAACAGTATTTCTTTCCTCTCCCTTTTTCTCCTAAGAAATGTTGATCCCTAACAGTTTCTCAAGGTATCTATACTTGCAAGGAAGGAAACTTCATTATTTTTCTTTCTCAGTGAAAGGTAACTGATAAGAGCTGTTCCTTTGTCTCCGGCGTTATGCTCAGGTAATCATTAGCACCTAAATTCCCCACCTCAAAAGAGTTTAGTGAGTTGCCACCCCCATTGGTTGCAGAAGCCTATAGAAGTACCACCCAACTTTGTTTTATATGCTCTGCTCAACATGGGGAGGCCCAGAGACTGTTATTTTTGGGTGCATGGAGGAACCTGTAGAGTGACCACAGAAACAAATAGCGTATGCACCCACTGACCTTGCTGCTACCAAATGATCTTCCTCTCCCAAGCACGCATTACTAATTGCAGCTACGAAGTACTGCAAGGAGGTAAGCTCGAAAGGAAAGAGAAAGCAGACAGACACAGATGTTTTGTAAGCTGAGCGTTGCATGGTCACTCATGTCAATCTGGTTACAAATAATGAAAGCTTCTGTGTTTTACACGCATGCATAAATCTAATGGCTGCTTGCAGTTGTGTTTAGCTGTCTGGATTGGTGTTTCTAACGCAGATTACATTCAGAAATACACATGTCAAGTATTTAAAATCCTTCTTTTTCAGTCACTTGTGCATAACAGACTTTCTTATTTTCTATTTAAATTAGAGGCATCTTCTAGTTATTTTGCTACATTCTCTTTAATGGAAATAAGAACATAAAGTTGAAAGAACACGTGATTACTCAGAATGTTGTTGGCTTCCCTCTTAAAGTCTTAGGGCTAAAAGCCAAAGGAGTGCTTAAGGATTTAAACTTACGTTGAATAGGATTTAAAAGCCAGATTCCTAAACACTTTTGGATTTGTCAGCGTCTTCATCTTCAGTTTGTCACAGCTGAGAAGGCTGCAAACTATCTCTCTGCATATCAGAGGGATGTAGCCCAGAGGGATGTGCCAGCTGCTCACTCCTCAGAAACCACTTACTCCTCTGAAGAAAGTAGTAGTGATTTCGTAGTGGAAATGACTACTTACCTGGAAGGAAATGGTTGCATGAAGTCAATGATGCTCTAAGTTCGTCTTCAAGCAATTGCTTGTCAAAGCACTCATGCCAACCTACGTGGGCTCTGCCTTCCCTTATTGCCTGACCAAAGCCTGGGTGTTTCTTGCTGGGTGAGGTTCTGCCTTGTGACCATTCAGGGCATAGAATTGGTTGGGTTGGAAGGGACCTTCAAAGGTCGTCCAAGTCCAACCTCCCTGCAAGGAGCAGGGACATCTTCAGCTAGATCAGGTTGCTCAGAGTCCCCTCCACCTGGCCATGAATGTTTGCATGTACCCACAAGATACAGCTGCTGGAGTCTTAGCTGTGAGGTGTGCAGCACTGAAGGGACTCTGTAAAAAGTCCCACCGCATCTCCTGGAGAAGAGACTGGCTTTAGTATTTCCAGAACCCATGTACATTTTTGACCTGCTGGTTTTCACACCTGCTGCCAGTGGTGCCTCCCAGCCCTGGTCCCCACCAGGAGAGCATTGTGCAAATCTCCGCTGAACCACTTGTGGAGCGGATACTACCAGCGGTACGCTGCTTGCGTTGCTGGGCGAGGAAGGCGCGTTGGTGGGGATTTTTGTGTAGAGATACTTCCCCCTCACATCCGCCCCCACCTTCTTCACTGCCCTGGAAGTTCCCTCCACTAACTGGGCAGCATTATCTGCCATTGACTTATACTGAAATTACTTCACCTTCTTTCTGCCTGCTAGTAGTTTTTTACCCCATACCTATCTCTCCACACTTCAAAATTCTTCTGAAGTTCCCACACAGGGATGAACGTTTCATGCACTATCAATCTGCCTTCCAGTGTATGTCATCTTTAGCTCCCCTCCTACTGCTTGGGGTTCTGTAACTCCTTTTTTTAACCGAAATGTTGGAAGAGGAAGGGGATGCCAAAAAAAAAAAATCCTCTTTATTCATATTTGAAAAAAAAAAAAAAATTTGCACTTCTTTCAATATCTAAAATGTTCTGACTCACAAGGGGACCATTTAATTTCATAATAATATTGCTATCTATGAGAAGAATCATTCACTAAATAAAAATCTAGACAAAGATGATGCTTAGCGTGCTTTTTCTGAGCACCCTCAGGCAAACTGAGTCTCTCCCCTCTGAAGACCAAAGGAAGAGCTGTCAGGGGGGCAGCAGAGGCTGGGGCTGGGCTATGTGTCTGCAGTCCCTGCTGAGAGTGCCTGGGCCTGCCCCAGGGGTATGTGTGGGACCACAGGTCCTGCTGTCACCTCATCTGTCAGCCCATGCTCTGAGCAATGGTGCTGAAGGGCGAGGGGTGTTCCCCAGCTGGGCATGAACCTGCGATGGATGGTCTCTGGCTTCAGAGCTAGAGAGCAGCATCCCTCACTGAGAGGCAATCGAGGGGGTCATTCAGAGCAACACCCAGGTTTATTTTTTTAGTATGTGCTGGGGTTTGCTTTTGTTCAGGGCTTTTGGCTTATTTTCTTTCTCTTTCAAAAGTTTGCTTTGCTTTGGGAGTCAGACCACTATGGTAGCGTTAAGGTGGAATGAAAGGTTGCAGTTCATGTCTGAGGTTTTCAAACAAAAAGGTTAAATGTTTTATTTGTCCATTTTACCTTTCCAAAGGCCTGCAATGTATTTTCACTAAGGTGTCGTATTTTGTGTTAGAAGAGAATAGTTGTGATTTTCTGAATGTGGCTTTTGTGATGGATTCTGCTGCCCCCTGAGAAGGAACCTCTTCCATTTTACTGACAGTGGGAAGCAGCTGTATGTGCTTTGTGTTTTTTCCCTATCTGTGGGAGCCTGCTCCTGTAGAAATGAGTGGGAATTTTCCCACTGATGTTGGCAGGAAGGATGATCAGACAAACACAAAGCTTCCGCGCTACGAGTCCTTAGTGCTGTTGATGTTTTTGATGTAAAGCATCTGGCTTTGCCCCCATGAAGATCCTACTCCATAAAATCCCTAGCAACGAGAATGGTGACTTCCAGATGCAGAATGATCATAGAGAGCACACTTCTCAGTGGCACAAACTTTTCAATTGCTGGCTCAGAGAGATTATTGTTAGAAACTCTAAAAGACAGAGGGTGTAAAAACCTGCAAGAGGGGAAAACCACACATAGCTAGTGACTGTTTGCATCATGTGAACATGTAATGGCATGAAGTGGGCTTAGCAGAAGCAAAAAGCATCAGGAATATCGAAGGCTTGGCTGAAAATCGGTATAGCACACTGACGTTCCAGAGATTTAGTACCTGTGATCATTTAAACTTGCTCAGCTCACCCAAGTCTAAAGTATGGAGTTACAGTTACATTACATTAATGCAATGTGGAAGATCAGCTTCCAGTTTGGTTTTTTTAAAAGAGTATAAAAGCTATCTTTTTTTTTTTCTTGCTACTAATCCTTTAATGTGCGTTTATTTTGTGACTATGGATATGTTTAATAAAAATTCTGTAAGTGCTAGAGGAGAAAAATAGAATTTGTCAAAGTTCATCTATGAAGGCACTTTACTGTGGATTGATTAGTGAATGTAGAGGGCTAGTAGATAAATTCAGTCATTCAGAGTCTAAAGAGGCTAATATTTCAGTTTGCCCAGAAACCTCGCTCTTTTAAGTCCAAAGCTCCAAGAAAGGTTATTCGCTATGTTTTGCATATACCAGTAAGTACGGGAGACCCGATCGGACTATCTGTGCACAACGTGTCAGCTGGAGCACTGCTGAATTCATCTTCCGTGCCAAGCAACTCCAATTACTCTTTGGTCAAACAAACTTTTTATTCATTGAGGTGCAGTTGTTTGACAGAGCTATTTGCAACCATGTGGCAGAGGGGGTACAATTAATACATTGTAAAATGATTTTTTTTTTTTCTTTTTTTTTTTTTTAATGGCATATGCTATGGAGATGTAATGGAGCCCTGCTGGCAGTGATCTGAGGAGCGGTGCAGGGCCAGAGAGAGGATTTGCCAGATCACAGCAGAGCACTTGAAATTCTTCAACCAGCAGGAAAGGACAAGTGTGCACAAGAGAGCCCGTGGGAATTGTGTTTTAGTTCAGCAGCGTTCGTTAACGTTGTCAAACCACCTATATTAAACTGTTAAAACTGATAAACTGCCAGTAATTATGGTTTAGAAAATTAGCGACTGCCAAGGCCATCATGCATGCCATGTGTGTTGGTTGGACTGGTTTGAAATCACTTTGCTTAAAAAAAAAAAAAAAAAAAAAAAAAAAGAAAAAAAATTCCTGAGCCTGCATCTGCTCCAAGAATAGCGTTGAGTTTTGACACATGACAGTTGGTGCTGGCAGTAGTTATTTTTGTTGTTCGGAGTAGGCTTGGGGGATGCTTTCTTGGAGCGGGTCACTGCTGCTGTTTATTTTTTGGGTAACAGGGCTACTGAGACCTCTGAATTTAAATTTGCAGCAAATTAAATAAATAACTAGTGGGGTCACCCTTTCCTTTCCTTTGGTGTCTATCACACTGGACAGAGAGAATTAAAAATACTGGTTGCTGGAAGGAAAACTTTCTTATTGTGCAGTTGATTTCCAGACACAGAAAAGAAACAGGTTCAGAGTGGAAGGGCTGAGCAGGGTGGGGCAAGATCTTAGAAGCAGCTTTGGCTGAACACCACTGTCACTGAACACCACCGTCGCTTTGTCTCATCCCGACCCTCCCAAACAGCCCATACTTAGGAACCATGGCTTGAGGCAGAGCAAATGTCATTGGTTTCCTCCTGAAGGAATCGGAATGCAACCATCAGTGGGAACTAGAGAAGATACAAACACAAGCACATCACATAGCCATTGCTGGGAAAGGAGATGGTGGTGGTGAAAAGACCGTGATGAAGCTTGCATGATGTTTTTCATACAGAGGTTTGTGACTTTATCAGTCATCGCAAATAAGTTGGTGCAAAGTTTCTGAGTCAATGACCTGTGAGTCTGAAGGACTCCAAGTTTGAATTGTCAGGCAGCCTGAGAAAATATCACTTACATTTTATCTTGCATTTTACTGGGTTCACCTTTCTGCTTATGTTATGTGGGAAGGTGTAAAAACTTTCAGGGCTCTCAGCTTTTTCCCCCAGTGTGTGGGTCGAGAGAGGTCTTCTGGGGCAACATGGCCAACCTCTGAAGTTCCTGCTTGCACTTGCTCTCCTGTGCTACTCACCTATCGCTGTTTCAGAATTTAAAACTCCAGTGTCTCCAGGACCCAGCAGTCAGTGCATTGTAACCAACAGGCAAATCAGTTGAACTGAGGTAGTAAAGAATTGTAGCAGAGCAACCTCTGCATCTAAGGGATCATCTTAGGGTTTTTCTTCATCAACTCTCCTAATTTGTATTGGATCTACACCTTTACAACAAGTGATGTCGTGTATCAGCTTAATCTAACTCTTTGTGGAATACAGGGGGAGACATTACTCTTTTTGAACAGTATTTCAAGAACTGTAAAGTAAGACGCTTGCTTATGGTTTGGAAAGTACCAGATATTATATAATGACAATAAAAGGAAAACATATTACACTTCATTATTTCATTTGTGTGAACACTTTACTGTGTCTAATTCTGCTAATCTAAAATTATAAACAAATTTACCCTGATATAATCTAATTTCCATTGTAGACACTAAATACTATTATGTTGGGCAACAAATTGGTTTAAGATAATTCTGTCTTTAGAAAATAAAGTGGTAATCAACGGATTTATAGTTTAATAGTCTCATGATATATGTATGCCCTATAGCTTTTGGAGCTTTATTTTCAGTTCCAGGTTCCCATTAGTCTAATTTAGGTTTATTGGTACAATCTTAGATTTAAGATATGCCTTTTTTTAACCAACAAAAAGTGTCAGTGTGAGATAAGGGAAAGAATATGAGAGAACCATCTATGAGGGATTTTATTGCAAAGCTGTTGATGGATGAGATTTAGAGGCAAGGTTATGCAGTTAAGAGTTGTGTTTTGTCTCAAGTTTGGAAAGGGCAGGGGACAGTGAGAATATGTAGGGTCCCAAGTAGAAAAAAAAATGAGGTTATTTTAGGCTGAAATAAAGCTTTTGCCAAAAAGTAAAAGCTATTTGTAGACCAAAAATACTTTTTTTTTTTCTTTATTTTTTCCCCACTAGTCAGGTCTAAACTATAATCTCTGAACAGTGTCATTGAGATTTTTTTTGCCAAGTAGCTCTGGTCTCAAGATTTAAAAGCCCAGCAGTAAAACTCCCCCACGTATAGAATCATAGAATGGTTTGGGTTGGAATGGACCTTAAAGATCACCTAGTTCCAGCCCCCCTGCCCTGGGCAGGGACACCTTCCATTAGACCAGGTTACTCAAAGCTCCGTCCAACCTGGCCTTGGACACTTCCTGGGAGGGGGCATTCCACAGCTTCTCTGGGCAACCTGTTCCAGTGCCTCACCATCCTCAGAGTGAATAACTTCTTCCTTATGTCCAATGTAAATCTACCCTCTGTCAGTTTAAAGCCATTACCTCTTGTCCTATCACTACATGCCCTTGTCAAAAGTCCCCCTCCATCTTTCCTGTAGGCTCCCTTTGGGTACTGGAAGGCCTTCTCTTCTCCAGGCTGAACAGCCCCAACTCTCGCAGCCTGGCCTCACAGGAGAGGTGCTCCAGCCCTCTGATCATCTTTGTGGCCTCCTCTGGACCCTCTCGAACTATTCCATGTGCTTCTTATGTTGGTGACTCCAGAACTGGACGCAGTACTCCAGGTGGGGTCTCACCAGGGCAGAGTAGAGGGGGAGAATCACCTCCCTCGACCTGCTGGCCACGCTCCTCTTGATGCAGCCCAGGATGCGGTCGGTTTTTTGGGCTGCAGGTGGACATTGCTGGCTCATGTTGAGCTTCTCATCCACCAACACCCCCATATGGATGTAGAGAATTAATTGTGTCTTATTTGTGGAAATATTTAAGCAAAACAAAATAAGGGAGAGCTAAGTGGAAACCTTTCTTACATAGTTTATCTGTTTGCATGTGTGTGTTTTAATTTCTGATTTATTTATTTACCTACCTTTTTTTTTTGTACTTTGAAGCAGTGAATCTGCTCTGTTTTGCTTTTTTTTCTAGAACAGCTTTTTCTTTTATTAAGAAAAGTCATGTGCCTGCAGTTTGCTTGGCTTCTTGTCTGAGCAAACTTGTAGAAATTATTAATTAAGCTTGGATAGTAAGCGGACTGTGGATCTGGGTCAAAACACTTGTTACAAAATAAGTAGGTGAGATTCTGTGTGACAATTTTGCAAACCTGATGAGGTGTGTAAACAGGGGTGTGGGTTTCTAGCTGGCTGGCCGTGTGTGTTCAGGATTATTTCAGAGAGCATACAAGATGGGAGAATATGTGAACGCAGTCTGGTTTGGCATCTTCTGAAGGGCTGGCTGGGGAAAGGCTGGGATCTCTCCCTCTTGGTTTGTCCGTGTACTTGGTTTAATGTTGGCTAAAAGCCTGTAATTAACATGTGTGGCTTGAGGAGCTTCGGACGAGCAGTCCATCCCGGTTACAGGTGTCTGTGGGCAGGACAGGCGCAGCTCGGAGCCACAAGCAATGGGCTGTGGCACGGGCAGCTCTTCGATGGCAGCCGTCCGCCGAGGGAGCTGGGGAAGAGTGGCACGACTCTGCGCAGGGGCTCAAAACCATGAGTGACTTTTTGTGCCAACAGCACAGGGAGACCCTTATAGCCAGTATAACTGGGGGTGGCAGGGTGTACATCGGGGAGCAGCTTCCCTTTCCCTGTGCCCCCTCTTTGCCGATGCTTTTAGAGTAGAGAGGGTTTCTCTGCTTAGAAAGCTGTGTTTCGTGAGGACAGGAACCAAGAGACAGTTCATTTCTATGGAGAGCTGCTATAAATAGCTTGCTCTGTTAACACAAATTCTTTCACTAAGTGAATCCTACAAACAGAGTTTTGTTCCAAGCCTGTATGCCTTTGTCACTTTATATGTGCTTGTTCGGTGCCGGCACTTTCCCCCCCCCAAAGTGAGAGGTGAGCCAGATGCTTGCAGGGTGACACTAGTCCTTTGATGGAGCGAGGGAGTCAGCCTCCATAAACAGACCTGTTACAGCTTTAGTTTTTTCATCATTGATAGCAAAAGGACCACACGCCATTTTTAAGGCAAGTAGGGCAGAACTTGCTGAAGTCCACGCTTACCGGTGTTTAAACTTTCAGTTAGGCTGCAGCATTTTCTACTCTCTATTAATGCTTGCAGCCGGTCTGGGCCAGAAGCTGTAGCTACTGCAAGCCTTGAAAGCTTCACAGGGCTTTTAGGAAGCTTGTAATTGCTCTGCCATGGACCCTAGAGTGAAAAAGAGCTTGGCTACGAGGAAAAAGTCTTATGTTACTGCTAGTGCATTGGAAACTCTAGAGGCATAAACAGTCCCAGCTGTACAATACACATCTGTCACTCTGCAGAACTGCAGCTTTTTATTTTCTTCCTCTTACGTAGTCCTGGTACTGGGAGCCCTCTCCCTGGGAGAAGATTTTCTGCTTCCGTTTAAACGCCTTTCTGTGGTTGATTGTCTGATGCTCAGTCCACATCCCTTCCCCCTCTTCGCATGACATGGCAGCCAGTGAGCTGTTGAAATTTTAACAGAAATGAAAGATGTGACCCAGAGGTGTCTGTCTGGAAAAGGGAAGTGATTTGGAGTTCAGGCAATTGATAAAACGCATGTGTTTATGAGGAAGCATGCTCTCTCCTTTCTGTCCTTTTTTTAAATGCATCTGTCGGATGCTGTACTGTTTTCACTCCCCACACACGTGTATGACAAGGTCAAATACAATTCCCTTTCTTGAGACTCTTTTGTGCATGAGGTGCTTCAAAGTTCTTGCTATAGCCGTATGTCCATGTAGGTGGGTTAAAAGTGGAGTCAGCAGTGGGTGGGCACATATGTAACGTGGCGAGAGGAAGGAGAGCTGATTGTTGTCCATGGTGAATACCACGGTGCACAGAGAGAAGAGCATGTTGGTGTGGCAGGTAATGTTTCTGCATAGGCTGTCCAGCTGCAGTGCCAGCAGCTTCGTGGGGCTGTCATGGTCCCAAATTCTGTTGACACTGTGCCATTAGATGTAAAAGTATATGCGTGAGAAATGAGCTTGACATTTTTGGCATGTGTAGTTTAGTTTTAAAATGTGACTATAGATTTAACGGTTCCCTTAGCTGTTGTTGATGATGTTTGCTGTTGAAATCTTCACAACTGGCCCTTGCAACAGCTCCCAGATTGTGCAAATGGTTTAATGGTTTTTGGAGGGGAAATTAATTAGCTTATTTGCATAATTAAAAAAAAAAAGTCTTGCCTCTTTATGGCTCTCAGGCACACATCCCTCTTTTTTTTTTTTTTTTTTTTTTTTTTTTTTTTTTTTTTCTTTTCCCATAGGATTGTTACAGATATGAACTTGCAGGGGTTGTACCATCAGCCTGTGCTATTCATACATTTTGCAGAGTTCATAATCGAATGCGTTCGCGGCTGCAAGCAGCACACGTGCTGCTCTGAATGCTCCTTCTCAGATATCTCCTGCTTCTGGTAACCCACATTCTGCAGCTGGAGGCTGTGCTCCGGGCGCCGCATGAATGGCGCGTCTTGTATTTCAGCAAGGCAGGGTGAACTTGATTCTAGGTCAAAATCAAATGTGACATTTCCTAAATGCTTGAGTCCAAAGTAGTTACGGTACTAAAAAGTGGAGTCTGTGAGTGCTTTCTATGCATTATTTCTCAGCGATTTATAGTCGTGTTTTACTGGGGGCAGGGGCGAGGTTGAATGTGCTTTTACAGTCCTGATGACACCTGCAGAACTGCGAGTAGGGAAAGAATAAACCAGTGCCGCCTCATCACTCAGGGGTACAAAAGACTTACCCTTACAGTCACGCAAGTCCACTTTTCTTGTTCCAGGGTGAGGGTATCCAGTTTACGGCCAGTGGCCTAGATTTGAGGAGCCAGCACAGCTCCTCAAATCCGCAGCCTGCTCCGCTCTTCTTCCCCAAGGTCCTCGCAGGCACCGCGAGAGCAGGCAGTGACCCAGATGCGCCGCTCTGAAAGTGCCATTTGTTTCCAGCGCTCAGCGTGCTGGCAGATTTAGCACATGGCTACACACGCATCCATCGCTGAACCAAAATACACATCCCCAGTATTGTGAGCGGTGTTGTCACAGATAAGTGATTGCTGACAGGGCCAGTGGCTGCTTGCATGTCCCGTGAGGTGTGCGAGTGCATGGGACTCCCACCCTCTGACCAAGGAAGGATTTGTCAAGCTGCAGGATGTGGAAGCTGGCTACAACAATAATCTAAAAAATTTTTTATGACTGCTTAAACTTTCCAAGAGATAAACAGGCAAGCATTTTGCTACTATGTGCTTTGTTACCTGTCAAGCTATGAAAAAGAAAAAAGGAAAAGACTTTTTCCACTTCTATTTTTGGTGGGGAGTGCAGGGCTGTGTTCTTTCTCTTCTCCTATTCTTCTGACTACAACTTTATTTCAGATTCCTTTGCCTACAGGCAGAACTATTACATGTATATATATGTAAATATGTATTTATGTACAAATATATATGTATAAAAATCATCATAGAGTCATAGATGTGTAGATATATATGATTCTTAGGACTGGAACATAGAACTAGTCCTCTCCCTCCTCATCCAAGCTACAACCTCAATTAGTCTTTCTTAATTTCTTTGTGGATACTAAGCCATCAAGTCTCATTCAGCATGGCTGAACAGATATCCATTGATACATCCCTTCCTCCCTCCACCTGCAGCTCTCCCCATTATCTCCCGCCTCTGTTGCCATGGACAACACCAGTGTCCCTCAGTCAAGCCAAAATCTGTCGATCTCGCAATTCCCTCTGTCTTTTCTCCGAGATCAGCAGATTCTTCCTGCATACTGTATCTTAAGAAATGCCCTGTGCTATCCAGACCACACACTTGGAATTCACATCTAAGTGCTCATTTGATGTTATGAGTTACTGCAACATCCTTTTCTCTGACCTCTTCAAATTATGATTCCGTCTGTCCAGAATGTCTTTGCAAAAGGAATTTGTCCCGCTTCCTCTTTTTTTTTTTTTTTTTCTTTTTTTTTTTTTTAATATGCTGCATCTGCATAGTTGGGGGCGGGGAGCAGGGGCACAGCAAGAGAAAAACCAGATTTTTAGCCTCGTTTCCTGAGGAAGTGGGGGTTAGGCTCTTAACTCGCTGTGTCTGCACGCCAGTCCTCCTCTTTATAACTTTGCAGGCTATCTCCAGCCAGGGAGGGGGCTTCAGCATCAGGCTCCCCGGTCCTTCCTCCGATGTATTAGCTGCGGCAAGGAGATGGGCTGGGTGCGGGGAGGCAGGGGCAGGGTGACGCTGGCACCCCCAAAGCAGCTGGTCTAGCGGGTGCAGCAAGGCTTGCCCAGCAAACGTGACTGGGTACCGGGCACCCGGGGGGTGTGGGGGAGCCAGGAGCACTGGGATGCAGCCCGGGAGGGACTCTCGTTGCCAATTGAGCATCATGAACTCAAACAACCTGGAAATCCAGTGTCATTAGTTCCACCGCTCAGGCGTTTGCTTAATCTGGAAAAACAAAAGACAAAAAAAAGTAGGGGGAGTTATACCAAATAGTAATGACATTTTAAATCCACAGAATATTTCAGCAAAATAAATGCTTTTGTCTGTCCTTTGTATTGCAAAGAGGTTTATATTCATGTGGCGCAATCCTGCAGTTACAAGAACCTTGGATTTATTCTGTTTGACCCCAGGACACTTCCTTTGTGAGGGGAGACCTGATGTATTTAAGGGCAGTGTGAGAGAATAAAGGCTCGATCCTGCGCTTGAGGCCGAAGCATTACGTCACTGCACAATGTTTTCATTTGTACTTTTAGTGTGTTGTCCTGAGAATTTAATTTCCTGTTTTTCATTACAGGAGAGTCTTTTTTGGAAGCCACTAGAGAGCAAGGTTTTTTTGGAAAGTAAACTGTCAAAATGCAGTGACTATTTGTGTTGTTGGTTTTTGGGTTTTTTTTTTTTTTTCTTTCCTGAATATAGAACTCACCAACGTGAATTCTCATCTTTAAAATAAGTAAATAAATAATCAGTGAAGTAGCATGAGAGACAGCCCTCTTTTTTTAACTTTTTTCCACCCTCAGCCTATTGATAATTTTTCCTAGGTTTTGCAGTGATGCTGCTCAGATTTAAAGCTCTTATTGCCTTCCGCTTTGTGTTGTATGACAACCAAGTAGCTTATTTATTTGCTTTACACAACTTGTCTCACTATATAAAAAAAAAAAAACCCACCCTAAAATGTCACGTTTTCTGTTCTTCCATTTCCAGTACTCTTGTTTATTTTGAAACTTCCAGAAAGAGATAAAAACAGCTTAGGAAAAATGCTCTCCAGAGCAATCCTTTAAAGAGCAACAAACAAACATTGCAGATTGGTCCTAAAGGCTGTGCTTCCTTTCTGGGGAGGGAGGGAGGTGGGGAGAGAGGATGTTTTCTTCTTTGCCTTGCTCTAATCATCCGATCTGGGATTTGATAAGCTCCACAAGTCTGAAGCTGCTGCCTCCTCCTGTCTTCCCCTTTCCTGCCTCTCAGAAGATTAAAGTGAACATGGCAAAGAGGAAACAGTTTATTTTCAGCTCATCATAGTTAATAATTAGTTTACAGGGCAGCATTTTCATTGTGTTTCAGTTGTGTTGCTATATCCTTTTCTTGCACGGTTTACTTTTCCCTTCACAGACTTCCTTTGATACAGAAGTAGGTTTACAAATACCTCACTCTTGCAAAGTTTCAGCCTCTTTTCAATGTTTTTCTATTTCACGTCAGGAAACGTGGCCACGTGTAGGTGGCGTAGCTTCTGCAAAGACACGCTTTGCCTTCCCCCACCCAGCTCCTGGGGCACGATCGCAGACCGAGCCGTGCTTTCATTTCACTCTCAGACAATTTTGGAATTACAGTTGTTAGGAAAACCAAATGTACAGAATTTGGAGTGATTAATGCATTAAAGTATTACATGTGCAAGATATAAATATTATTTGACATACTCCAAAACTAGCTAAATCTATGAATTGACCAGCTACCAGAAGTTCTTAGTAATACAGTGATCACTTTTAACCCTCAATTTGTCTTGAGAATATAGGATATATGCTGAATTCTTTAAAGGTTTAAAGCCTGGAGGTAGGTTGATCATGACCTGAGACTGTTTCTTCTCATGTGTGTATTTTTAATGATTTCTTGCATGGTGGGAATGGATGATATTGTGCGTACTATAGTATTGCAATATTAGCATATCTAGTCTATATAAGTGGTATATGGATGTGTTAATTTCCATCATATAGCATGGATATAACATCCCTAATTAAAACCCTGGACACCGATTAAAGCACAAAAATTTTTACTGCATAAGTAAGATTCTCTCTTAAGAGGGAGGGGAAAATTGTCTATAGAAACAATTTTTTGTATATAAAAACCCATATTACATTGCAATGTATTTGCACTCCTAAATGGCCTTTACTGCTTCTGTGGTGGGTTTATAAAAATGCTGTTTAGCCAGTTTCTGCTAAAGGCACTTTAGGGTCACTCCTCTATCTTCTGAAGAAAAACATTTTCTTCTGCAAAATCAATTATTTTAAAACACAAGCTTCTAAAATCTTGCATTATCTGTGCTTTCCTTCCTTTTTTTTAACTTTCATAATGATGAGAGTGCTTATTTCTGGCTGCAGAAGTGGTTGACCGATGCCACTGGGATGTTAGGCAGGTAAGGATGTGCAGGCTGAGGATGCGGGAGAGGGACACAGCGCTGGCTCCAGCCTCCGTGTCCCTGCCTCGCTGGCTGCCCGTGCCCTCCGTTGGCCCCCAGGGTGCCCAGCAGCGTTCCTAGGAGCCAGCTCAGAGGGTTGGAGAGTGCAAGCTATTTTTAGGACTATGGGCTCTATTCACTTATATTTCTAAAAAAAAAATTGTTTGGGGCATAGTACTTCTCATTTTTCTACAAAGAGGAATGTGAACACTCTTCCTGCAATTAATGAAGTAATTTTTCTACTGTTTGGAGAACTAAAGTATGTTGCTGCAATCACATGCTCCTCATATATGAATAACGTTCTCAGTATTGAGCTTGCTAATAGCTTCCCCTATTGATCGCTCAGCCCTCGTGATCGCCGACGGCCTCCTGACACAGGGGCTGGCAGTGCCAGCGGGGCTGCCGAGGTTCGCTGTACTCACACTGGATTTTGGCTTATGGAGAGATAGGTGCCTGCTTCTCTCCCAGGGAGTGCAGATGGCAAGGGATGCTGCAGATCGTGGGATCTTACCAGAATGATTTCAAAAGGCAGGATTTAGGAATGAGCCGTGAGTGCCGTTGTGTTTGCCTTTCTGTTGCCGGTACCCTCGCAGTGTTGGGCTCCACTTGGCTCTCCGTACCTGCTAGCTGTCTCACTGTCTCTTTCTTAACGCTTTGGCGTCTGCTGATTTGTTGCATCTGCCTCTGCTCCCTCTCTGTAAGCATCCCCACGCTCTACCTGCACTGGCATTCTCTCTGCTGGAGCGCTTGATTAGATGGTGCCTGGATGTTTTCAGATCTCAGCTCCTCTTATGCTTTCACCTCTCTGCTGTGTTACAGTGCAAGCTGATGCCTGGAAAAGCAGCTGTGAATGTAAAGATTTAGTATAGTTTATCCTGCTCTAAAGTTGAGAGAGAGGAAGAAGGTACTAGTATCACCAATGTTGAGCTGGCAGTATCAAGGAGCTTGAACCGTCTGTGGGAGCAAAGCATCCCGGGAAGAAGGAGAGCGAGTGGCATGCTTCGGCAGGGCTGGAAGCCACAGGACACGGGGACCAGATGAGAGCAGCATGTCTGCTAAAGATAACTCAATAGATTCGATGTGTGAGGAGATTAAAGTGACACAGAAAAGAAGCAGTCGGGCTTGTGATCTTTAACACAGTTTGTGGGGTTTGTTTTTTTTTCATAGCTCCATTTATAACAGTAGAAAACGTTCAAGCAAAGCCTCTGTATTTTCCTGATGTTTGTCTCCCGTGTTTCCTGTTTCTTAGGAGTTGTTGCCACTGCAACAGTGACTTTGCATCCGAGTTCCTCCTGCTCCAAGCGGAAAGGGCAGCAATTTCAAAGTGTTTTTAGACAGCCGCAGGTTTGATGGTGCAGACAAATGTTTTTGTTTTGAAACTACTAATCTCCTTTGGGATTCCGTTAAGAGAGGGACCTAGTTAACCTTATTTACATCCTGCAACTGTGTGAAGCTTTAAGGTAACTGTTTTAAAAATCCGGTGAGTTTCACATGAAAAAAAGCAGAGTGCTTCTCCTGTAGCCACTCTCCTCTTCCCAAATTTTGTCACTGTTGCATGGGAGGAGGAACCACCAGAATGGTAGTGTTTAATCTTCATAGAATCTTCTAATAGCATTGCTGGATTTTTTAACTCTGCTGGTGCCCAGGGTTCTGCCTGTCTTCATTGCAAGAGTTGCTTCCTGTGGGAGCTCCCTCTTTCTGCCACTCAGCTCTCCCCCCACTGCTAATGAGCGGGCTCTTTCATATCATGCACCTCTTCTCTGGGACCCTCACTTAGCAAGGGGTAGTTTGGGGATAACAGGGAGTCTTCTGTCTCTGCCTAAGAGAAGCCTATAAGCTTCCCTTAAACTTTAAACGTGTCATTGTTGGAGAGCATTCAGATGTTCACAGGATAAGGGGTCTTTATATGTAATCTGGCGTTGCACAGTAAAAGATTGCTTTATGTAATTTGTGCAGTTCCTTTATAAACTGTCCATATCAAGTCAGCATGCAGAAGATTATTGTTTTTCTCCTTGTGTTCAATGTTCCTTTTAGAAGGGTGGGTTTTTTTTTTTAATGTTGGGTTTTTTTTAGTAGGATTAGAAATCTTAAAGTGATGGGAATAGGTGGAAAATGCTGCACCCTAGGCAGAACTGAACATGCACACCTTGTTTGTTCAAACACCAGTGTCCGCAGCCTCCCAGGTGACCGAGTCCTCAACCTGCCTAAAAATGGTGACTTAAGTCTCTGATACTATAGAGCCATAGTAACCTACTACTGAAAAATACTTTCTGGACTAATTGATGGCCCAAAATCTATGTAATATGATGCATTGTAAAATAAGCATGAATGACATTAGAACGTATGAAAAGGGAAGGCTATTGCTTTGCAGACTAATCAAGGCTTTCTCTTAAAAGTGTATCTAGCTCACTTACATTATCCTGACCCTGATATGTTCATTTGTAAACTGTTCTCCAACCTGAAAACCTTCTTCTTCCCAATTTTTGCCAAGTAAAATAGCAGCCCAATGAACCAGGGATCTGGTTCTACCTGCTTCTACTTGAGATTTGAAAAAACAGCAGCAGAAGCATGTTGCTAATAGAAAACTGACAGATGCTTATCATTATGAGATTTTCTTCTGTGTTTGAGTATCATAAACTGAATTGCATCTACTAGCATTTGTAAAGTATTTAAGACCACTTATGACTTCAGCCAGCCACTTCCTCCAGCTGGGTGAAGCTCACATGAACTGGACAACTGCAACAAGTACCAGACCAGAATATTTTTATGCTTTAAATCCTGGTTTTATCTGTTTCAAATGGTGGGTAAATTGTCACTGAACAACTTTTGCTTTAATGAAAAATAAGAAGGTTTTGTGGGTTCTTGTCTAGGATTGTTCACAGGATCCTTGAAGTTGGTGGATGTTACTGGCATTGGGAGTGCAAAAAATAGTAGTTACTGTGTCTCCTGACAATGATTTCTCTTTTGCCAGTGGTAATAAACTTCATTCTGATACCAGTTCGAACTGACAAAAACATATCTGGAAGCTGATGAGAATAAGCAGGGGTTGTCTGATGAAGCAGGCGAGTAATGAAACTGAACACACAAATTGTGTGTGGTTATGCTACTCACCACATTCTGTTTCACAAAATACTTTGTTTACAAAAAAAAAATTACAGAAGGCTACATAAAAACACTGCTGGAGTATGTGCAACATTGAAAGGAATATGGTTTTTTTTTGTAAAAAATTATAATTTGTTGAAGCTGGTGCTGCTTACAGGAAATGGCTGTTACTGGCAGATAATAAGCCTGATTATCTCCCAAGAGGGTTTTGTTTTTCTTTAAAGTTTCAAATCAAGTATTTTTGAGTTTCAGAGCAACTTTTCATGTCTGTTGGTTACTGTTGGTGGATGAGAAGCTAAACATGAGCCAGCAATGTGCGCTTGCAGCCCAGAAAGCCAACCGCATCCTGGGCTGCATCCAAAGGAGTGTGGCCAGCAGGTCGAGGGAGGTGATTCTCCCACTCTGCTATGCTCTCCTGAGATCCCACCTGGAGTACTGCATCCAGCTGTGGAGCCCCCAACATAAGAAGGACATGGACCTGTTGGAGAGAGTCCAGAGGAGGGCAGTGAAGATGATCGGAGGGCTGGAGCACCTCTGCTATGAGGACAGGCTGCGAGAGTTGGGGCTGTTCAGCCCGGAGAAGAGAAGGCTCTGGGGACACCTTATAGTGGCCTTCCAGTACCTAAAGGGGACCTACAGGAAAGATTGAGATAAACTCTTCAGAAGGGCCTGTTGTGATAGGACAAAGAGTAATAGTTTTAAAATAGAAGGAAGCAGATTCCGACTTCATATAAGGAAAAAATGTTTTCCAATGAGGGTGGTGGAACACTGGAACAGCTTGCCCAGAGAGGTGGTAGATGCCCCATCCCTGGAAATATTCAAAGCCAGGTTGGACGGGGCTCTGAGCAACCTGATCTGGTTGGAGATGTCCCTGCTCCTTGCAGGGGGGTTGGACTAGATGGCCTTTGAAGGTCCCTTCCAACCTAAACTATTCTGTGATTCTAAGTATTTTACTGTGTCTCACCATTTAGGAGGAGATGCTTGGACAGGTTTCATTGGATACTGCTTCCACATTGGCAGTGATGTGTGTGTCACAGTTTGGGGTGATGCTGTTGTAAATGTTTGGAACTGGGATGTGTAGCAAGTTGCAGCTACTTACAGGAAGCTGATGTTGCTTAAATCTCATACTATTCAACTGATTGTACCCTAAACGAGCCTCATTCTGTATTTTATTTTAGATGGCAAGCAGAAGGGGAGTTCAATGTGAATTTTTTCAGAAAAAGTTTTAATTCTCAACATTTTTCCTTCACTTGCAACTTCTCTTCCTTCCCCACTCTTCCCCTGGGTGGGGTAACAAGTAAACCTAAACTTTCATTATACGCCGTTCAGTTGGTACCAGCAGCCCGTTGGATATTCAGGTATAACTTTGTACTCTTACAGCCGACTCTTCGTAACTGAAGCAAATCAAAACCTTTTCTGGTAAATGCCTTTTTGTTAAAAGAACTATTTATGAAAATAGACTTATCTGAAAGAAGTGGACCTTTCACAGAATAGTCAGGTGGCTACCTCCCGGTTTTCATTTTTCTCAAGCACAGAAACTTGGGAAGGCAAGCTCTCTTCCATTAGTAATTCTAGCCAGACAAGCCTTTTGTCACCTCTTCTGTTTATTATACTAATTGCAAAAGAAGCCAAAATTGGTGTGCCCCGAAGCCTATTTTAATTTATTTTGCACTTCCTATGCTGTCTTCTCTGAAGTGAGTAAAGCTTTTCTGAGAAGTGCTGGTCAGAATTTGGAGATAAGTAGCATTATTAAATAAAAAGGAATATTTCTCCTACATGCTCAGTTAGAATTAAAATTGTTAAGGCTAAAACAGAGTTCTGGACGGATCCCAGACTGAATAGAAAGAAAGAGTGAATAATCTCTGGCTTTCTCTACAAGCCACATCCAGCTCTCGATCCCAATTACGCAGCAAAGAATGTTCCCTTCCCTTCTCCCTCCCTGCCCTCTTTACCCCATCTTTACCCCTATACCTCATCTCCTTTTCAGCCCAAGAGACATGACATGTTTTGTATCATCTAAAATCAAGCCAAAATCTTCCACTGGAAAAGTTTCAGGCTTTCTATCTGTCACCCCCAAAGTTCAAAAGATCTTGCAAGGCTAGAGATGTGGTAAACCATATCTCTGCCTCAGATTTAACTAGGTGCCCCTTTACTGGAGCCCTCTTACTAGTTTTTGCTGTTTTATAGAGGGTTTAGACTCGATTCCTTCAGCATGTATTGAGGCAGCTGCCTGCAACCCAGTACCATAACAGTGGAGTCTCACTGTTGGTTGAAACTAGCACAAATAAACCTAATAAGTGGACCTACCATTCCCTAAAACCCACGGCTGCCTGTCCATCCTTTCCTCCCTTTTTCTCTAGTGCCAGCATGGGCTTTTTCTGTTTGTTAGTTTTCTCAGTTACTTTGCAAACTGGTCTAGAGAATTCACCCAGTTAACTCATTTTAATCCCAGTTGCTTCCCCAGCCCAGTTTGCTGCACAGGCATTTGTGCTGGGATGGGGGAGGGAGGGAGCGCTGCCAGGGCCATGTCCAGAAGCTCCGCACCAGTGCTGGAGAGGGGGGTCAGCCCCTTTTGGCAGCAGTGCTGGCGCCTGTCTCTCAAGTAATCATGGGACCGGCAGCACAGAGTACAGTTTCCCTTATTTGTCACTTCTCTGGGGAAATTTATTAAATCAGTCTCTTGGTGGAGAAGAAAATAATGAGCTAATCTGGAGTCGAGGTGCTATTGGATAGTTTCGGACCTGGGTTGTCTCTTAAGCTCCTAAGATTTCTGCATGCAGATGTTATCCAGTTAGTTCAGAGGCAGAAGCAGAGTTTCTTGACTTGATTTTTTTTCTTTCCAGGCCAAATGCCTGGAAGCTAGCGAGGGAAAGGGATGGCATTGGAATAATAACCACCTTCCCCAAGTTTGAGCAAAGCAGTTAAGACCCATCTTTTTTTCAGTGTTTTCACAAATTCTGCCAAACTGTACAAAAGGTGTTGGGGGAGGAAGAGATGTTGAGGTTTTTTCTTTATTCCTTGATATATCCAGGTTTGTTTTTTTTCTCAACCACTAGACAAAGAAAGCAAGCATGAAAGAAAACACTTTAGTTTGTAGTTTGGGGATGAAAAATGTCTTTTCCTAAAATCTTTCACAACAACTCCTTCTGATTTGTAATGATTTATTTTTCTTCTCTCCCCACCCTGAACTCTCCACCCAAATTGAAGTCTCAGCCTTATGAGATCAGAGGTCTGCTTGCTAATCGGGATTTAGACCAGTGCAATCCAGTTGCCATGTTTTAAGGGGGATTTATTTGGTGATTCCTTATATAGAAATTGTATTTTCCTAGCTAGTTTTCATGTAAGGATGACCAGTAAAACAATTTGACCTAAGAAGCCATTCCCCCTTCCTTTCTTGTGGATGCCTACGCTATCCTTCAGGAGAGGGGCTGGTGCAAAGATCGGCTGTCTCTGCAGCTGAGGCAGGTTTCTGCGATCAATAATGCAGGGCTCCGACTCATCTCTCTGTAGCTGTACAGTTACTCATCCAGCAGTAATTTCACAGATGCCTTTCACGTAGAAAATTCAGCCATGTACTTGAGGGGGGAACGGGAGTTTAAAGCGGTTTGAATTCAGTCTGGCTTCACTGGTGTGGACACCTGGGTACTGAAATGTGCGTCCTGCTCTGTTTGGTGTACAGTTCCCATTCCCAGACCTGAACAACAGCAGAATCACAGCTCCTCTATCTTCTAGGATTTTACAGGCTAGACATTTTAACATCATTGTTAGTCTGTACTCCATGAGTTGTTCTTTCAAAGATTTTGCCTCAAGGAAAAATAAAGAGTAGCTGTCATTTGAAATTTACTCAGGGTTGGCAAAATGATGGCATTTGTCACTTCTGCTCTCCATCTTTTTCAAACTGACCCTAATGTGTGTCAGACTGTATATTGCATTGACTTACTTTTTCTCTTTCTTTGTTCTTCTAGAGAACAATGAGTAATTAATACAGTCTAAAAACATAGCGTGGCACAAACCCTTTTTTTTTTTCTTCTCTTTGTAGTTTGCAAACAAGGAAGCTGTCGAGAGCCTTACGCACATCACATTTCAAAAACAATTTGGCAAAGTGATATCACTAGGAGATATTGGGCTGACCAGATTTTATAGGACTGCATCTAAAATAATTGGCACACTTGCTGTATGCTGCTGTGCATTTCGTGTTGTTGACCTCATCTCCCTGAAGCCTGAATAGCTGTCGTGTCAGTGACAGTGATGTGTCTGAGCAGTCTGAGGGAGTCCTGCAATTATTTTAATATTTTGCATAATATTGATGGAATTTAATTAGTTGTGAAGGATCAAATCCAATTACCTCTTTCCCTAAAACAGGAAAAATGGTGGAATTTTGGTGATAAATGCTAGTAGAGTGAGAAAGAAGTGTAATGTAATTTGTGGTGTTCTGGTCACTAATTTTTTTTTCTTTCTTTTTCTCTCTCATTTTACAGGGCACATTTTCAAGCCATTTTTGAAGAAATGTGGTGAATGTAAACTTGCTCTGTTTGGGGGGGAAATTCTGGTAAGTGGTGCTGTCTTGATCAATTTTGGTTTCCAGTGGGAATTACAGAAAGATTTTTTTTTTAAAAAAAAAAAAATTATTTTACCTGATGGGAAATACAGAGACATAGTTTATTATATGTGGTTTTCTTCCTCTGGTATGGAGACTCGCAGTATGAGAAGCATTGACAGAAAACAGCATGCTGGGCCTCGAGGCAAGGAATGTAGCTTTATTTGCTCCAGTGGCATCTGCTTATTGTGTTTGTAGCTGTTATATTCTGCTGAAGAGGGGCTGAGCTACAACCTAGAGCAGAAGAAACACAAAGGCCTAATTTAAAAACAAAGGGAACAAAAAAGTAGGCTAGTGGTATAAAAAAAATCAGAAGCAAAAATAATGAAGAGGGAGCACATGCCTCCCAAAGTGGTGGGGGTGTCCGGTCACTCTGAAATCTTTCCATCCATTCCCAGAATGTCTGACTGACACACTTACCACATGGAGCTAGGATAATTTGCTTATGCCTGATTGATAAGGAGATAGCTAATGCTCCTGTGTGCTATACCAGTTTTTCTATTCCTCCTTTCCATCCCACGTGACGAGCTTTCTGCTTCTCTGGCTGTTCCGTATGCAACCTTTCCAGAGACACCAGCTTCCTACAGACTTCGGGTCCTACATTGCTAAGGGAATATGGCACATCATGCGTGACATGACTGTGCTGCTGGCCTGCACCGCTGTGAGAAAGAGGCAGGGAAGAACTGGAGGTAATTAGTGACATACCCCAACTAAAGGGAAGATTTTTTTTGGACTATTTCCAACTTGCGAAAAAACAGCAGATCTGGAGTAGTTTATAAACTCATCTTGCTTTTCCCTTTAGGACCCTGTCAGTATATACAGCTCTAGCTAGTGCTATAGAATCACTGTAGAATAGTTTGAGTTGGAAGAGATCTTTAAAGGTCATCTAATCCAACCCCCTGCAAGAAGCGGGGATATCACCAACCAGATCAGGTTGCTCAGAGCCCCATTCAACCTGTCCTTGAATGTTTCCAGGGTTGCGGCAGCTACCACCTCTCTGGGCAACCTGTGCCGGTGTTTCACTACCTGCATGGTAAAAAATTTCTTCCTTACATCTAGTCTGAATCTACCCTATCACCCTTGGGGAAAAAAAAATGCCAGCAGAAGATTGTGTGTCGTCTGTTCCTTGGCCAAGCAGGGTATTGGACTCGTATTTTTTTTTCTTCAGCCAGCATGTGCAGATTGCAGATGAAAACTAGCTGATTCTCCACTGGCAGAAGACTTTAGAGCTGGATAGCCTGCAGGGTAGAAAACTGAAAATCAAAGATTGGCTCTGTAAGAACACTTGTTCTTTTCTGCCATTTAGAAAAAACAGATGTTGTTACATCATACAGAAAGATCTGGATAAGCTACCAGATGTTTAAATGTAGATTGTTTAATCTTCTGCAGAATGTATAGTCTTAAAGATAAGAAAAGATGAGATAACCAAGATCAGAGATTTACAAAGAAGTTGGCCAAATGCACAAAAAGTCCTACGCAGTGGTACCTGCGTAAACCCTACTGCAGCTTCTTTTAAGCAATTTTCTCTCTACAGTTTGGCTTTTCTGACAACTGTGCATGTTGTAAGCTTGCGCCTATAACCATATACTGGGAAATGCAAACAATTGTTTAGGTAGAATTTAATTGTAGGGCCAAAGATGAACCACAGACCAGCAGCGTGAGCTCATTAGTCCATGAAATTTTGTACTGACTTCTGTTACTGTTATTGAGTGTAGGATCTATATCTAGTTTTCGTTTTGGTGATAGCAATGATACTTTGGTCCTGAAATAATTCAGAAATAGTGATGCCATGTAACACCAAGGAAAAAAAAGTTTATCAGCAGGCCTGGTAGTCAAATTGTGTTTTAATTTCCCTTCAAAGAGCATCAGCTGAGACCAGCCCAATCTCCATGGCTGGCCTTAGTAAAAGAGCATAGTTCAAGAGCAAGCAAGAGGAACAAGACAGAAGCAGCAAGTTTTTTAGCATCATAGAATAATTTCGATTGGAAGAAACTGCCAGACACTATCTTGTCCAAACCCACACTTGAAATAGGTCCTATTAAGTCAGGTTACTCAGGGCTTTGATTTTTGAAATTGAACTGGATGCCAAGGGTGAAAACTCTACAGCATGTCTGGGCACCTGTTCCCTTGTCCGACCATCCTTAGAGTAAAAAAGTGCTTCCTTGTTGCTTCTCGTTGTTGTTGCTCACTGTCAATCAGGGTAGACTTTGCATTTTCTCTGCCTGTCAGAGAGGAGCCTTGGAGAAGACCCCAAAATCAGGGAAGCTGCTTCTTGTGGCCCTAAGGAAATGTGGTGTCACACAGATGCAGTAAACTTGCTACTGGTTGGGGTCAGGGGGAACAAACCACAATCCGGTTCACAGAAGTTCTGCTTGGGCAATGTTTCTCAACCTATAGTTCATGTTCAGACTTGGAATGCATGACAGCTTGACTTGGTTGAATCTCAAAACTTGAGAGGTTAACTGACAAACTGATGCTCCTGAAAACTACCTGTTTTCCTGCCTTGCTTAGAGATAAAAGCCAGTGGAAAGAGAGACTTCTCACTGCTGGATGGTGAGCATCCTGGCGTTTCTTCAAGCCAGTCTGGAGCTGGGTTTGTACCACTCCATGTTCCAGGATTTTGCACCAGAATTTAATATCATTATCTTACAGCCATTATAATATGTTAACAGACTCTGCAAATTTTGCTTGTTTTCACCACTGTTCCTTCCCTTCTTTCCACTTCAAACTGTTTGCAAAATCTTATTTTGAGGTAGAATAATCAGGAACCTTGAGTTTCTCATCTGTAAGTATCTCTGAAACATCTCTGACCCCACTGTAGGTTTGCCTATGGCATTCCAAATTCCCAGAGAATTTAAAAATAAATACAAAATATGTAAGACAAGGAAACAGTTTTGCCCAGTCTCTATCCCTAACCCACTGAATCCAAGAAGGACTGGACATCAAGAGAACATTTTGGATTTATCTTGACATAGCAGCTGAGCTCAGAGGCTCTGTGGTTATTTGTTCATCTTGTGTCAAAGTCCTAGAAAAGGTCATGCAGCCTCCAGATCAAAAGTTCATAATGGATTTATGAGCTGATTAGAGAAATATACTTGAATGCTGGGAGGAAAATCTTGGCTGAATTTAAAATTCCCTCAGCTAAGGTGATGATACCTTTCTGAGCAGTGTGAGAAGAGACCTCTTTTGATAAGATTTCTGTAAAGCATCCTTGTGGATGTCAGAGCAGATACTTGCATGGCACTACGGGTTTAACCTGTCTTGCACTGAGCACAGCATTTGGCAGGCAGTCATCCACATCAAATACTTACACGACTGCAGGGAGTCCCAGGGAGCCTGGCTGGTGTAGGACAGAAAACCTTGGGGTGATCTGTGTTTTATTTTTTTTCCCTAGCCAGACTGTTCTTTCTCAGTCCAGACTCCCCTTGAAACTCTTGCCTTTCATAAGAGTTTTTTATATTTCTAAGCATGACTTACGCTGTACATTACGGCATTCGAGACCCTGTAGTTGTTTACAGCCATGAAGACCAGAGGAGGATCAAGCTGTGAAGTGAGTAGAGGGGCTGCTGTATCGTAAACCTGACATGCATCTTCCTGCACCAGGTGTTCCCCTGTGTGCTCATCCTCATCCTATAGATTTCCTCTTCCCAAGAAAGCTGTGAATACTTCAAACATAGCCCTTGAAGCCTCAGGGCCTGGAAATCCAGTGCTCTTTTCGTGCTGGATTTAAGCAGCGATACCTCGCCAAGTTCAGGACTTTTTGATGTTTCAGCTGAAATCTGAGATGCTGTGCATCTGTCTGCCCACTTCTCTGTAGATTAGAAGCAACTGCACATCTTAAACAATGGTTTCAGCTATTTCTAGTTGCTCAGATATATTGTGGAAAATTTGGATTTCAGCTGCTAAGACACTCATCTAGTATTTTGTTTTGGTTTTTTTCCCCATTAAGGAGAGTCAGATTTTTCTTCTGTCTTTATTAAAAAAAAAAAATAATAACAGGTAGTGCTTGCTTTCATTTTAATAAATTGTATAAAAGCAAATTTTCAGTATCTTTATGCATATTAAATTTGTTTGCCTTTGGAAAGATTGTGATGCCCTGTGCATTTCTGGGTGTCCAGTTTGTATGATGCAATTATTTCCATCCTTGATGTCTACCAAAAATGCTATGGGATTTCTTGTGGTGATTGGTCACACTTGTTAGGTTTCTGACATGAAGTCTTACGGAGCAACTATGTATTATCTGCAAAGAGCTTAGAATACGCGCTCTCACTGCAAAATAACCCGCTGTAACTTTCACTTTATTAACTGTATTCTGCCATTCCCAAAAGAGTCTTTGTCAGAATCATTAGCTGTTCTCTGTAATTAGAGCTGACCTGGTGCATTTTGGTCCTATTTCTAGTAGCTTTTAGTTTTCCAGAGTTGTTAATTTGGGCACTGATGCGCCTCATAATGTGCTTCAGTTGCATATCTTCATTCTCTTCCTATGGGCTGAAGATTATCATGCATCCTTAGGAAGGAAAGTGTGTGGAAATGCTTGAGCATTTTAAAATATCTTGGGGTTTACCAAGATTTACTATGCTATGCTTGTAATTCGTTCAATTTTAGTCTCTTTCTTTTCTTCCAGTCTAGTCGCTGCATGTTGCCAGTCCCAACCTGGTTGGGTTTAGTCTGCTCTCTTAAGAGACGTGAAGCATTGTTATACTTGTGTTCAGTTTGTTAAATTACATAACCCTGCACAGGGAGGTTATGCAGAAGAGATCTTTGCATCTTCGTCTCTGTTGTTTTCCCAAGTGTTCTCTTACATCTCACTGGTAATCCTTTTAGTATGGCTTTCATTTTTTCTTTTTTTTTTTTTTCTGCTGAG
>WHYT01017189.1:376687-458558 GCA_009806455.1 Tetrax tetrax | reverse complement strand
AAAATGCTATGGGATTTCTTGTGGTGATTGGTCACACTTGTTAGGTTTCTGACATGAAGTCTTACGGAGCAACTATGTATTATCTGCAAAGAGCTTAGAATACGCGCTCTCACTGCAAAATAACCCACTATAACTATCACTTTATTAACTGTATTCTGCCATTCCCAAAAGAGGCTTTGCCAGAATCATTAGCTGTTCTCTGTAATTAGAGCTGACCTGGTGCATTTTGGTCCTATTTCTAGTAGCTTTTAGTTTTCCAGAGTTGTTAATTTGGGCACTGATGCGCCTCATAATGTGCTTCAGTTGCATATCTTCATTCTCTTCCTATGGGCTGAAGATTATCATGCATCCTTAGGAAGGAAAGTGTGTGGAAATGCTTGAGCATTTTAAAATATCTTGGGGTTTACCAAGATTTACTATGCTATGCTTGTAATTCGTTCAATTTTAGTCTCTTTCTTTTCTTCCAGTCTAGTCGGTGTGAAAGATGTGCATGTTGATGCTGCTGGGTGCGGTGAATGTTAAATCTGGCCCATAAGGTTTCTAAGGAATGTGGCTTGCCCCCTGCTCAGAGCTGCATGTTGCCAGTCCCAACCTGGTTGGGTTTAGTCTGCTCTCTTAAGAGACGTGAAGCATTGTTATACTTGTGTTCAGTTTGTTAAATTAGATAACCCTGCACACGGAGGTTATGCAGAAGAGATCTTTGCGTCTCCATCTCTGTTGTTTTCCCAAGTGTTCTCTTACATCTCACTGGTAATCCTTTTAGTATGGCTTTCATTTTTTCTTTTTTTTTTTTTTCTGCTGAGGTTGAGGTGCTCCAATTGTTGGAACTGCTCAGCAAAAAGAGCTGGTATGTGGGCCATCCGGCTGCATGTCCCTCTTGCTGTAGCCCCTGGAGAAGAAACAGGGAAGGACAGTTTAGATGGCAGATGGAGCAGAGCACTACATGCAGCTGTACCTCCCAGCTTTCTTAGCTGGCTCAGTGGCAGAGGTGTTTGCGGTGGATCATGATGTTACAGTGGCTTGAAGATCCCTGATAGGATTTTGCAAGTAGTAAATTGGTTGCGTTTCTTTCAGTCTAGATAACAAGCCCTCCAAGTGTTCTGTTGAAAGAAAAGCATTACAGTTGAAAATTCAGATGTTGCTTTAGGGATTGTTACATCAACTTTGCTCTTTTTTGTATGTGCATAAGGGTATTTTTGTCACTGTACAGTTGATACAAAAACTCCTCTTCCATCACACTGGCATGTTTTACTTTCTGTTTCCCTTCCAACCCCCCAGAAAACTGAATAAAAACTTCTATGTGATACAGTGCAGGGGCCACTACCATCCAACATGTTATTAGTTCAGATTTAGATACAGAACAGTCTTGTACCAGGTTTCACATCCAGCTCTGGTCATTTAATACTAAAGTATAAGTGCAGCTTGGAGCAGGCAGGTCCCACCCAGCTGCTAGTGGGATTCTGGGGCGTTGTAGGTGGGATCTCCAGGGGATTTAGTTGCTAGGAAGCATCACCTCCTTAGTGAGCTCATGCAAATGGAAATTTATTTTTTCAGAGGTTAGTAATTTAGTCATGTTTGGGAGTTTTCTGCAGAGATCAAAATACAAAGATTTTGCCTTGACACCTTACAAGTTTATGGTCCAAATCACAAAACCTCTTGAGCTGTTCAAGGGGAGACCAGAAGCTTTTAACATGAACAAATCACTCCAGTTTCCCATGCCTTGATTCAGAATTAACTTGAAAACTTCTGGTTGAAGTCATGCCAGAAATCCAAAACAGCAACAAAGCAAGGAAAAAAAAAAATCTCCCAGCAAACATCCAGCATGGAGAATATTGCCAAACGTGGGACTGTTTGTGCCAAGTTTATAATCAGGCAGCAACAGGGTCTTAGTAGGTAATGCTGTCAACCCACAGCTAATGAGCCTTGTGGCGCAGGGAGTGAGGAGCACCGCAGAGAGAGGCAGGGCTCTTACCCAGTGCCTGGTTTGCGTGATGCGCTGTGTGTAAGACACAAATCACACCCAAGATTAAAAGGAACAGAGGGCATGATTTCTGCGGAGCAGATAAGGCTGTTTCAGTGGATCAGACTCTTACTAAATGAATAGGTGTTGTAATGATAAATACATCTATAGGTAGAATTTAAGGTTTGTGGATGGATGTAGATTTTCCTGACCCAAGCGTGCTGTATTTCGTAGTACAGCCACGATGCTGCTTTACTTCTAGGGAGTTTCTTTTAAGTACAAGGACAGGGGGTTGGTGAGTTTAATTCTCTCAACATTAATTCTGCCTCATCAATGCTTCATGGATTTAATAGATTTTAGAGCTAAAATCATTTGGGAGCACAGTGGAGGCTGCTGAAACTAAATGGAGGACAGAATGCACGTGTGTGTGATATAGGATGCTATGGTAGCAAGATTTAATTATTATGGGATTTTTTTAGGAGATTTTTCTGTGGCTTTTGTGAAACTTTGTGTTGGGCACTGAATACTTTGCATATAGACAAGTTATCTCTAGGCACAAGTGTCTGTTTCTACCTCATAGCATAAGCACACTGCTCTAGTTCTTCATCTCTCATTACGTCTCCCTCTCGCTTAAATGCTCATCTGGCACGAACATAATGAAACTGCATACAAAGGAGCATGAAGAAGAGGAGAGATCTCATTGCAGATTACCAAAGCTGAATATTTTTGGACATTGAGTTATTTATATTAATCAGTTTGCTAAGCTCAAAGATAAAAGAAAGCCTGGGAAGCAATCCAAAAAAACCAAGAAGAGAAACTGAAGGAGATAGTGTGAAGATCATGCATTAGTGTGTGTTTTGAGAATGTCTGCAGTGTCAAAATACCCATTTCCAAATAAAAATGAAGATGAGTGGATCTTGAAGGGCGGTGCTCAGTGATGGGGGAGATTACTCCTTAATGTGCCATCCATCAGCTGAGGTGGAAAGCTCTGTTGGGGAGCGCTCTTCATCGCCCTGCAGCAGCCCTGCTCGCGATGGTGAACAGCATTCGTGGGCTCCAAGGGGTCTCACACAGCCGCCATTGGTCTGGGAGAATCACCTCTTCCCAAGATGTGTTATCAGGGAAAGCACTGATGGCAATTTTTAGAAAATATCCAGTGAGCTTAAATCCGTGAGAAATTTGTGCTCATGCTGAAGGTATCACCCTGAAAACCTCAGAGCTAGCAGAGGTTTATACGGCCTTCTAAGAAACCGTGTTTTGTCCTTGTGACCTTTATACCTGTTCTCCACCCACCTATAGGAATATATCTAATTTAGCAAGTCATATTGCTCCTACTATTTTCAGGGAAGAGAAAATAATAAAAGATTCAACTGTGTAAATGCCATTCCTGCCCAGCCCATTTAGTGTTACAAGACAGGGAGAAGTCTGCTTTGAAATTCTCCCTTTGGCAAAAAAAAGCTTGAAAAGCCTTGAAGATTGTGTGCATCCTTGATCACATCATGCCACAGCAGCAGTGAGAAATATAAAATCTACTAGTTCAGTCTGCTAGGGTTTTGAATGTTGTGCTGAGAATCCTGCCTTTCTAGTCTTACAAGGTGGTATCTAATCCTGTAACAACCCTTCAGACTGTATTGATTTACTGGCATAAGTTTTGCTTCTTTTTTATTAAACTGCATTTATTACCTTCTGTTTTATTTTGTGCAGAAGATCATGGTAATTGAAGCAAGTGGCTTTACAGGCAGAAGGACAAAAATAGAAATAGCATGAGACTTTTTAGATTCTTTGTCAAATTATTAATTTAAAATATGTGTGGATCTTAGATGTGATCTGAAATGTTAATTACTTTGGTCCCTGGTTAACAAACTTTCTCATTCATGCAGTTAAGAGGCTGGTTAGAAAGAAGACTCTGTGGAAAGAAACTTCAACTCCACACTTTGAAAACAGGATTTCAGGTCATTTCTTGTCCTCTTTTCCTGCTTCTCAAGTGCTAGAAATATGTCTTTTTTTTCAGTGAGAACTTACACCAAATGATAGTATAGTGTGCTTAAAGCTAGTGGTTGCATCAGTGCACCAGCACGCGTTGCTGTGATGGGTGCTGAGTCTGGTTAGCTGTAATTTGACTGAATCATCAGTCAAATGAAGAAAGTCCTCATTTTGCCATGGTGTTTGTTGATTGTGCATGATACTTAGTTTTTGTCCATTTTTTCCCCTCTTCTAATTCTGCAATATTAGGGCATTAATCTCTCTCTGCATGGCATTTACTATCAAATATAATCCCCTTTCCCCTCCATTTCTTTCCCTTTACATCCTTTAATGAGAAATATTTACACCACTACATGCCTTTGTTATTGTAAGACAGAGGCTGGTGGAAGATACATTACATGAAATTCTACTCTGTCTATAGAGCAGGTTATCTCCAAATACATCTGTATATGTATAGAAAACATAGAGACTGACAGCTGATAGATGCTGTAGACTTCTCATTGTTTTCTACCATGGTGATTATGCCAAATGTGTCAAAACACAGAGAAGCAAATTTGTGTATGAGTGAAGTGGCATATTTTTTTTTGTCTGGGAAGACTATGCAACATCCGCAGTCCTCTTTTTAAGATATCCTTTACGACCATTTTGGTATCTGCTAAATGCCTTTGCAGGAGCCCAGGATCATTCCATTTGCTTTTTAAAATGTTTTGCTCTTGACTTTTGCCCTCTAACTGACTATAATTACAGAGGGAAGCTTAGTTCAAGTCTAACCACCAGCTTTCCTGTATGTCATTAGATGATGTTGGAGGATTAGCATGCACAGTTGTAAATGACAGTGTATATCTTCGTTTTCTTTTTTGGATTGGAGAGTTTATAAGCCAAGTGTTTCAAATGAGGGAGAGAGAGAGCACTATTCAAAGCTGGCAAAGCAGAGGGAGAGCTTGCGTTGAGTTAAGGAACTGCTTGCAGCAGCCTTTTGCTCACCCCGAGGAAGGAAGAGCATGCCGAAGATGCATGCTGCGTTGCTGGAGTAAAACAGAATTCTTGCATGTTGATTCATCATGTCTATGTTAGTGCAGCATGTGCCTCCCATGTGTATGTCATCCTCTGTGTGTGTGCAGATGTTATCCAGAAAGTTATTTGCAGAAACTTCTCTGGTCTTGCATGTGGAATATGCCATTGACTATGTCAGTGATGGTGAATCTTGCACCTAACTGTGGCTCCTGTCTTGCTCTGGGCAGTTTCATGTGGCTTAGGCTCAGTAAAAGACGTAGCATCCTTCGTGTAATATCTCCTGCAGCAGTGTGTAAAAGGACTGCATGTTGCATAGGGCGCAGAAAGCAGCTCTCCTTGAAGATGTTTCGGAAGGTGGATGGTGGGCAGAGTTCTGGGAAAGGAGCTGTGTTTCCTGGCAGAGAGACCAAAGTGCTCAAACCGCTCACTGTGCACAGCTGGGGGTCTTCAGGAAGAGCTCGCACTCAGATCAGTCATGTTACTTTGCTTTTCCCTTCCAGCTTAGGTCTCCAAACTTGCATCTGCTTTTACACATGCTTTTATGTATGTGTGATTTGGGTGAATGTATGAGAGACCTGTGTTTTAAATTTTGTGGGAAACACAGATCTGTTATTCTGGTGTTGCGAGACCCCTTTTACAGCACTTTGTCCTTTGAGGGACATATTGAAAGTCACACGTGTTGCGGGGGACTTCTCACTGCGGTATTAAGTATTTCTTTTGCTTTATATCAGAAGTTTCTATTGCTGTATTAAATATTTCCCTAGTTGTATTGCTGATTAAGGAAATAAAAAATTCCTAAACCATGACTTTTAAGCACCTCTTCTTCTCTAATGAAACTCTTCCTCAGAACTATGAGAGACGAATACCATTCAAGCCACCACGCTGCTTCAGCAGGAGCTGTAAGAGTGCTGCTGTGTAGCGAATTTTTATGTCAAATCCTTGCTGCTGCTTCACTTCCATTATAACCAGCAATTCCCATGGTATTGTTTTCCCATAATTTTTCTCTTACAAGTTACCCATTAATATAGTCTGTATCTTGCTATCTTCTTTTTCTTTTGGATCTCTTAGGTCTAGGATACATTCCAGGAGCTTTAATATGTAGCGATATAGCTTCTGGGTTGGAGATGCAGTTCTTGTCACTCAGACAAGAACTTTCCTTATTTTAAACAAGGAAATGGAGGGGGGGGGAGGGAATTAATTTTTTATATATATTAAAAAAAAAAAAATCTTTTCGGTTACGTGGTGGAGGAGGAAGACACCCTAGGCACAGCTGGCAATTAGTTGTATAGTTTCTTCAGGTTGATAACCAGCTCTGGTAGAAATCTGTTCTTTGACAGACAGTTCTCTAATGATACTGGACAGGGAGAGCAGCAAATTTAATGTGCTCTCCAAGTCAGGGTTGGTTGAAGCACCAGAAAACTGTGAAAGTCTGAGAGAAATCCCCTTGGAGCTTGCTTTGTCTTTTCGTGACTTGCCCTTTCTTGTATTTAACCAGTTTGAATCCAGGTCATCTGTCCTAGGCTTATCTGTGTCAGTAGAGCAGGGGAGTGTGAAGGGAGCTTTTTTTTTTTTCTTTCTTTTTTTTCCTCCCTTGCTTGTTTTTTAAAACCCAGAACACATGAGCAAAATAGCAGGCGGTATGCAAGTTGAAGTCATGGCAGTCCACACAATGTGTCAAAGTAGCTGTTGGTGATGGCATCAACAGAAATATGTTCTCAGTCAGTTTGGCAAGACATAGAACTAGTAAGTGAAGTACTTCTGTGGCTCTTTGGTGGGTAATGCTGTACATTTACTATGTTAACAAGCTTGACTCTAGCTCAACATGTCCAGCAGTCTGCAATTAAACTTTCTGTAATCTACAGAATTCCTTCTGATGTTGTGTTCAGTTTTCCTGCAAGGGTCTGAAACATCTAAGCCATCCCGGTCCATTTGTTAAATTTTATAGATGTTGCTCATCTTACAATGAAACAAAAGCTTGAAAAATAGGATTCTTCAATAGAGCCCAGTTAAATCTTTTGCAAAGGCTGTTAAGGCGTCAGATATGGCTTGCAAATAGCAAAGTCTGACACTGCAGGTTATTTAAATCTGTATGACATCATCAGTGGATAATTTACAAACTCCACTTATTATGTAAATATATTCAGTAACCAGTAGAAGGCTTATGTCTGTGAGAAATTACACTTCTGTACACTGTAAGTCAGCTCACCTGCATTGTTTGCTCTGGGTGGAAAACAGTGTCCAACTGTGACTTGGAGCCTCTCCAGGGAGCTCATGCTCAAATCGCCGCCGCCATGATTTACAGGAACAGCCTCGTGAAGCTTCTTGAACCTTTTGGAGCTTCCTGCTTCTTTGTTGGTCTTTCCAGATCTAACTTAATTTTAGCTGCTTCTTAGCAATTAGATTAGGCACAGACAATTTCCTTGTAAAATTGCGTGAGCAGGTCCTTTGGTAAACAGCAATAATCTTGTTGTGACTTGGCGGGGTTTGGCAGGATAATTGAAATGTACTTCAGTGCCGCAAGTAGTTACGCAGTTAAACTCCAAAGATCTGCTCAGGTACTTAGGTTTCTGTATACATGGTCTCTGTCATGGCCATGTGTGTCTTCTGTTTATGGTTTCTACTGCTGTCTATGCATTGTTCGCTCTGGAAAATCATGATTTTAAGTACACTGATTGATAAAGCACTTCTATCTCTTATCCCAGAAATGTAGCAACATTAGATGGATTCACTTGATTTGTGCCATGTCTTTCTTAGATATTTATTTTAAAACTATTTTAATCCCTGAGCACTCAGAGGTTTTAAGACAGAGAAAGGAGAGCACAGTTAAAGACTTCACAGGCATCACCTTTGTGAGGATTTTTCCAGATAAGCCTGAGAATTGTACAAAACTGAGGATTACTTTTTCATGCAGGGTCCATATTGATTTTTATGCTGCGTGACACATCCTGCTAGATCTTTGTGCAGAGCAAACCGCGCTAACCTCCTGCCCCTTCCCCTGACAACCTCATCGCTTTCCGGCCGCCTGTGTCTGGTGCCCCTGCAGCTATCCGCGTAAACACAAATGCACTTTTCAGCATCATTTCTCTGGCTTTTTCCTCTTCATTTCGGAAAGCACAGGGAAGGCAGAGTATCACTGTCCGCATGCAGACATTCCCTTACATTTCCAACCAGTAGTCTGATTGCTAAAATAATACGCATGGGTAATTAGTACTGTGTATGTAGTTAATCAATTTAAAATTAAATGCCACGGGCAAAAGGTTGTACTAGGTTTTGTTATGGCTTTGAGAAAACGCCTGTTTCAGTAAAGGCTGTCTCTGGATATTGTTTCTTTGTGCAGTGCCCACGACAAAAGAGGAGCCAGGGTGCCGTTTTCACAAAGGGTGCTGTAAATTTTATTGTCATGTTTTCCTCTAGATCCTGGGGTTTCTGTGTTGATTTTAAGCAAGCAGCCCTTCAATGTGAGATGGCGAGTGCATCTTCTTAGGCCCAGCAAAAGGAACTGGTGTGCTAGCGGTCTCGTGGCTGAGACAGGAACCTCATCTCCGGCTTCCTAATCCACTGTCCTCATTATTAGACGATTCTGCCTGCTAGGCAGACAGATTACTTCATATTTTCATTCATTAATGATTTATCAGGCAGCTCCTCCCCTAAAGGCTCATCTCTTCTGTTACACTCACAGCCTACATGCAGCCAGCGGCGCGTAGCTGCCAGCTGGCACGCCGGCGTTGGGAGGGCAAGCTGCGAGCCCCTTCCGCGTTTCCTGCTGCCCCCTCCTTCCCTTCCTTCCCAGCTGCTCACCTCACTGGCCTGCTCCTCGCTGTCTGAGGTTGCACCAGAGCCATCAAATCTCCATGTGTCCTGTTCTCCTGTCCCATCTCTCCAATCTGGTTGCTTAATGTGCTTTCACTAACTAAAATGTCTTTTTTTTTTTTTTAAGAGACAAAGATATGAGGTGCCCCCACTTGTGCTGCGTCAATGCTTGTGTTTTTTCTCATGGAAACAGTGGCCTCTTTCACAGCACAGCGCGTTGTGGTGTGAGGGTATGCTCGGCGGTGACTTACATTTTACAGAATGAGTAGAGAAGAGTGAGTGCTGAGGAGAAAATGAGCGAGCGGTGTCTATGAGCAGGAAGGTGTGGGTTGGCTTCGATTTCAGGTTTTGCTGTCAGGTGCTTGGCACAACCGCTCTTTTGAAATCCCTCTCCAGTTGCCTGTGTGAGAGAGTGATTTTTATCACATCACTGAAGATTAACTCTGTTCTTGTTCTCTGTTCTGCTCCCAGGAATCGGGCATGCTCTGAGGTCTGGGAAAGGAAGTCCAAATGAAATCTCATGGTGGAAGGGGAAAAAAGTCCAGAATTGTTTACCACTCTCCAACTTGTCCACTGCAGGCGAGTTGTGACTGTGTACAACAGGGGAACAAGGCTGGTAGGACAGGAGAAAAAAAGTATAAGATAGGAAAGAAGGAATAAATGAAACTCCCTTGAGTCATTTATACAAGAATGTATAACTCCTGAGTGCTTAATCTACTCTTGGCAAGTGGTGACTGATAATTAATTTTCTCTCTTCCTTCTCCCACACCTTCCCAGTGTCTTCAGAAAGGGCAAGTGACGGGAATAACAAATCCCATTATTTTAGAGGATGGAAATTATGGATTAAAAGTGTTATGGATGCCTCAGCGAGAGAAGCTCTCTATTCCTAGGATGCCTAAAATGAATTTTCACTTGCATTGTTTTCAAGAGCTTCCTGAATTATTCAGACCCCTCCACATACCTTTTTGGCACAGCACTTTTAATTAAACCAGTGTTGAAGGCATCAGGCTCTGATTGAGCAGCCTCATTGCTCCTATGGCTTGAGGACAGCCAGAGCCTGACGCTGAGCAAGCTGAGGCTTTGTTGGAAGTCTGGATCTAAATCCAGACCAGATTATCTTTACTCTAGGTCTCCGAGCTGGAGCTGTGTGCTGCTGTGTTCCTTAGGGAGAGAGCTTGAAGGACAAGGGGAGTCCAGGCCGACACACATAAATGGTTGTATGCTGCAAGACTGATCAATTTAGATGCATTTGGCTTTGAAAAGGAGAGTGGTGGGTGAGAAAGTGGGTGTTCATGTGCTTTGCACAGCCAGGTGTCTGGAAAACCAGTGTCAGCTCAGAGGGAGGAGGAACTCTTGCTGCTTCTCCGTAGCCTCCTTGCTGCAGCCAGAGCAGGCTTCAGGGCTCCCACGAGGGTGAGTGGGAGGCTGTGGCAGGGCTGAGCACACACAGGCTCAGAAAAGAGGTCATTGTACGGTGACTCAGGTTAGAACAGAGGGAAAACCAAGAAGAAGCGACAAGTAACTGATTTCAAGGGTTAGTTTGTGGGCAGAGCAGAGACTTGGGACATGGATCTTGCAGGTCCCCAGACCAATGACACAGCCCATCGGTTGCTGCAAAACTGGTCCATCCCAGAACCGTGGATGAGGATGGCAGCAGAGTTGGAGAAAACACTTCCATGCCTTAGCAGGTGTGACAAAACTTCTTCCAGCTCTCTTGGTAAAACCTGTTGTCGTAGTTCAGCCCCGATCGGGACCAGACTAGGCAGTCTCTCTCTCACTCCCGCCACCCTCCAAGAGAATAGGGGGAGATAATATAAGAAAAACGGCTTGAGGTTGGAGATAAGGACAGGGAGAAATCCTTAAAGTTACCATCACAGGCAAAACCAGACTCAACTTGGGGAAAACTATTCATTTATTACTAAAACTAGCAGGATAATGAGACAGAGAACAAGATAAACCTCCTCCCCACCCCTTCCTTTTCCCAAGCTTAACATTATCTCTACTACCCTCCCCCCTCCTCCGAGCGGCACAGGGGGGAAGAGGGAATGGGGGTTGCGGTCAGTTCATCACGTGTTGTTTTACGCCCACCCCAGGCCCGGCCAAGTCCACTGAACAAAGGGGAGCGACTTCTAGCAGTTTCCTACAGAAGCTACCACCTTAGGCCCCCCCCTTATTAAACAAACCCACAACACCTGTCAAACCTGGCACAGGACTGTCACCAGAACAAAGGACTTATTTGCCCTGGGAGGTTGCCATCAGTAAAGTCAAGTGTAAATTTACAGCACCTGACTACTTCGTAACAGTTCCCTGTATATGGAGTGTGGTACCTCACACATAGCGTGCATGAAGTGTGCAAGAAGTTGCTGTAGCATAAAGAGTGTGCACTGAATTTCCACCAAGTGCTAACTGCCTGTGGTAAACCACAGCTTACCAGGCAGTTGTTTGGTTTTTCTTGCATCCCGTGTCTTAACTTTACCACTTGGATGAGAGCACAGGTTCTAAAAAAGCAGGAATTTGAACCACACCATTTCCCTGCAAAATGTGTACTGTGTTTTTATTACTTACTGAACTGTTGCATTTGTCTCTGATTTGTAAAAGGAGGGAGAGGAGGACATTTAGTAAGTGCAGAAAGCCCAAGTATGGCTTGACAGAATCACCGATCACTGCTGTTAGAATGGGGCCTTGAAGATCATCTACTCCGAGCCCCCTGCTCAAAGCAGGGTCACTTTAAAGAGGATGTCTCAGAGCCACATCCAGTTGGGTTTTGAATGTCTCCAGCAATGGAGACTCCACAGCCTCTGGGCAACCTGTTCCAGTGTTCAACACCCTCACAGTAAAAAAAAAAAAAAAAAAAAAAGGTTTTTCTTCCTTATGTTTAAAGGGCATTTCCTGTGTTTTAATGTGTACCCACTGCCTCTTGTCCTGTCACTGAGCACTGCAGAGAGGTCTTACCTTGTCTTTGTAGTCTCCCATCAGGTGTTTACACATATTGATAAGATCCACCTCAGCCTGCTCTTCTCCAGGCTGAACAGTCCTAGCTCTCTGCCTTTCCTCATAGAAGAGACACTCCAAACCCTTAACTGTCTTTGTGCCTCTTTGCTGAGATTACTTGAGTAAGTCCATATCTCTTCTGTACTGGGGAGCCCCAAAATTTAGAAGCCTAAAATTGGATCCAGCTCTGCAGACATGGCTCACTAGTGCTGTGTAAAGGGCACCTTCCTCATCCTTCTGGAAGTACTGTTCCTAATGCAGACCAGGTCACTGATGGCCACCTTTGCCATAAGGGAGCATTGCTGGCTCATGTTCCTGTCCACTGGGACACCAAGATTTTCTCCTGCAGAGATGCTTTCTAGCTGGTCAGCCCTCAGCGTGTGTGCCCCAGTTACTTCTCCACAAGCTCAGGACTTCTCATTTCCCTTTGTTGAACTTCAAAAGGTTGCCTTATTTCTTGGGCCCGTCAAGGTACCTGTGAATGACAGCAAAATCATCTAGGGTATCAACTACTCCTCCCAAACCCTCTAAGGATACACTGTCAGCCATCATATAGATCATTAATGAAGAGGTTAAACAGTAGAGGTCCCAGTATCAACTTCAGGGGTATACCACTAATGCCCCATTCAGCAGCAGAGATTCTTCTAAGCAGATCCCTGAAGAGGCCAGAGTCGATTCTCCTGAAGTCCAGGGTTGTGATCTGGCTTTTTGGAAAAAAAGACTATTCACCATCTTATGGTGAGTGCAGCCCATGCTGCCTCTGACGTGCCCATCCCCGGATCCTTGTTGGTACGTGTAAGGTCCAGCACGACGTTTCCCATTATCAACTCTTTGGTCACCTGTGTGACGAAGTTACAATCAATACTCTTCAGGAATCTCCTGGATTGCTTGAGCCCTGCCGGTTCAGGTTGTAATTTTCAGCCTTTTCTCATGTTTAACATATCTGTGGCTGCTGTTTCTTTGCCACTTTACATTATTAAACTTTTGAACCCCATCCTGAAATTATGTCCTGTGTAAAGCACCTCGCAAAAGAAAGCTAAGTGAGGCTTGTACCAAAACGAAACATGTAACCCACCTAACGTGTTGGTTTTTATTTCCTCCCCTTTTCTCACGCTTAAATGTAAAATAAGCATTATACTGTAGGAACCAGGCAAAGGCTAATTTGCCTCATTTGAATGTGAAAAGGAACCCACATCCTTCCTGTGCCCTGCAAAGAATGCAAAAAGACTTTACAGAGAAAACAGATGTACTAATATCTATCACTTGTTGGGGGCAGGGGGAATCCAGGGTGCTGCCATTAAAGCAATGCTGAACTTGCAAGAAAACAAAAGCTCTAGCACGCAAAATGTAGTGCTGGGAAGCTCACAAAGTTGGACTGTTTTTTTCACTTACGTTTATGCTCCTGGCATCTGAAAAAAAAAATGTATACAAAAGAAAACATGTAGCCTCGTTCTTCATGCTCAAGAAAATCTTCACTGAAGATGGTGAAGTACCCAAATGCGAACAAAAAGCAGAAGCTCCAGCCCAGCCTTAGGGAAATCTTGCATCATAAACAAATGAAACATAACTTTTTGAAGTATCCCTAGATTTTATTTGTATTTTTAACTCCCCTACCTCTCTAACGCGTAAATATGAAAGAGTTAGTGCTGTCTGTTCACAGAAAATACAGGATATAGTGGGGAGGGTTTTAAAGGTTTAACGGTTCTCTATCTTCCGTGCTAGAGCAATATGGAAAATAGAGAATAAATGAACCCTGGATGTTATTTCTACAGTTGTGCAGTCCAATTCGGAGTACTGTCCTTTCCTGACCCATCTGTTCATCCCTTCACAAGAACTCCAGCAATGAGCAATCAGCACTGATCGATCAGATTGTGAATCTGCTGGAGCTGAAAACTCCCCAAATTCATCAACCTGCCTGTTGCAGATTTGGCTGCAAAGCAGTATAGTCATTTGCCAGCTTTTAGCTTGCAGACAGGAGGCAGTTGCATGTGGCCATTTGTAATTTATTATATAAGTGTGTTGTCAGTCATGGTAATAAATGGGATAAGTGTAAGAGAACGCTTGAATGTTTCCTCTTAAAAAGCTACTTCAGGCTTCCTAAATTCAAAACTTTTTTTGCAAAAGCAGAGACATGAAGGGTACGAATCAGTCAGGTTTCTTTGCTCAGCAGTGGTAGCTGGGTAACACCTGTGGAAGGGTGTAGCACCTAGTGAAGGCGTTGTGCTGTTTCCCTAAACGCAGCACAGTGACCATTTTCTTACCATCTGCAATACTGAGGGTCAGGGCCACAACGAAGACCCTTCAAAGTCGACGCTTCCTGCTTGATGCACTGTTTGCATCTTTAAGAAGGGTTCTTGATTCACGAGAGTTTTAAAACTATGGCATTGACACAAAAATTACCATCCATGGATAAAGGCTGGCTCAATAACATTGAAAAGATAAATTTTGAGCCCACTTACCTAAATCACTTAGGTGAATGGGAGTGCAGTACAACAGCTTGAGGTGTTCGAACTGCAGTTTAGCTGCGGGCTTGTTTTGTAGGATCAGAGTAAATAAAATCTTGGCCTTGAACTAGTGTCTGTGTTTTGGAACAAACATCTCAATGCAGTACACTGCAGAAGGAAGGAAGCAGAATAGAAATTAGATCACTTTCCTTTCCTGCATTATTTCTTGTAAGTGTAGTCTTCTTACATATGGAATACACATTTCCTGTTGTAAAAACACTCAAACAGCCTGCAGTAGCCAAACAACGGATACCTACTGTCGCTGAAAATTGGAGTCGTATTAGATGAACATGTTTAGAGAGAAGTGTTCGAAGCCTGCAGATGATCAGGTCTCTAGTGCTCTGAAAAGATAGTGAGTGTGAACTACATAATAAGTGCTGTGATTGTCATAACAGCTGTAGCTTTGCAGTATGGAGGAAATAATAAACTTCAACTCTTCATACAAATGGCAGTGTAAAGATGTGGGTGCATTTGCTTCTTGCTTTTTGTTTTGTGTCATCTATGCATTTAGACAAAAGCATGTGGGTATCATATCCTCTCTTTTTCATGTGCCTTAATCCTAGAGTGGAAGTGCTTTATTTGTCTCTATGTACAGTAATACTGGTTTGTAACCCTATTCCACAAGTTGTCTTACAGCACCATTAAGTCCCAGCTGCGCTAACTGCACTGTCTTTGTATTGTGATAACAGCCACAGAGGTAGGAATTCAATTTAGTAACAGGATCATCAATCATAGAATTGTTTGGGTTGAAAGGAGATCGTCTAGTCAAACATCCCTGCCCAGGGCATCCACATCTTCCACTAGACCAGGTTACTCAAAGCCCTGTCGAATATTAGCCCCATACAACATCAGGGCGTTCACAACTTCTCTGGACAACCTGTTCCAGTGTCTCACCACCCTCATTGTAAAAAATTTCCTCCTGTGTCCAACCTAAATACACCCTCCCGTAGTTTAAAACTATTGCCCCTTGTCCTATCACCAGAGGCCCTGGTAAAAAGTCTCTCCCCCATAATTCTTATAAGCATGCTTCAAGTATTGAAAGACTGCTATAAGGTCTCCCTGGAGCCTTCTCTTCTCCAGGCTGAACAACCTCAGCTCTCCCAGACTTTCTTCATAGGAGAGGTCCTCCAGCCCTCTGATCATTTCATGGCCTCCTCTGGACTCACTTCAGCAGGTCCATGTTTTTCCTATGCTGAGGGCTCCAGAGCTGGATGCAGTACTTCAGGTGAGGTCTCAGGAGAGCAGAGTAGAGGGGCAGAATCACCTCCCTTGACCTGCTGGCAGCACTTCTTTTTATGAGCCTAGGATACAGCTGACATTCTGGGCTGCAACTGTACATTGCCAGCTCATGTCCAACTTTTCACCCGCTGTTGTCCGCAAATCCTTCTCCTTAGGACTGCTCTCAATCCCTTCATCCCTCAATCTGTGCAGATACTAGTGATTGCCCCAACCCAAGTGCAGGACCTTGCACTTGGCCATCTTGAACCTTGTGAGGCTCACAGGGGCCCACTTCTCAAGCCTGTCAAAGTTCCTCTGGATGGCATCCCTTCCCTCAAGTGTATCAACTGCACCACTCAGCTTGGTGTTATCTGCAGTGTTGCTGAGAGTGCACTCAATCCCACTGTCCATGTCGTTATTAAAGATACTGGACAGCACCAGTCCCAGTGTGGACCTCCGAGAAACACCACTTGTTACTGACCTCCATTTGCACATTGAGCCATTCACTGCAACTCTTGGATACAGCCATCCAGCCCATTTCTTATCCATCAAATAGCCCATCCATCAAATCCATATCTCTCCAGTTTAGAGACAAGGATGTTGTATGGGCATCTGTCAAAGACCTTACAAAAGTCAAGGTAGATAGTAAACTTTTATTTTGGTTAAAGCCTTAATCTCATTCCTAGTATTAGAAAAATGTTTCAAACACGCTTTTTCTTCTTGACAAACACTTTGAAAAATATAACATGGTAGCATGAGAAATTAAAGGAATTCCTTAGGACATTCAGTTGTGCTTTTGATCAGCTTTTGTCCTCTAGCTCTCTACATCGGTGACTCCAGAGTTTTCTTTCTGGAATATTATGCAAGGAACAGGATACCACACACTCCAGAGACTAAAGTGTTTGATATTTCCTGATGATTGGTGGTCTTAAAACTCTTGTTCCCGAAACATCACAACATCTACGCAGGTCACTACATAGCTGAAAATGTCCTGCAGCCTCTGATGATCAGCCAAGCTGTGGACCACACTTCGGAGTAGGTGACATAAAGGATGGGAGATAAAGAAGGAAAAAAGTCTGGTTTTTCTCTGTGTAGCATGGTTTGTTTAGACCAAGTGGTTTCAGTGGCTGTAACACATGATCACTCTTCTTTTAGAGACCATGTTTCTAATGGATATTCAAAATGGTAATTTTTGTCTTTCTCACTGTTGTGAGAAAGATGCGGGCTTTCATTGTGGTAGAGTGACCCATACAAGTAGCTGCCAAAAAGGGAAGTAAGAATCAATTTGTTCACAAGACTTTCTCTTCTTGGAAGCACTCTAAACACTCAGAAAAGGGAAGCCTTGAGGATCTCATCTGATTTTTGCATGATACCATTACAGACAATCTGTCTGCATGGACTGATGGTGGGCTGGAGGAATGGAAGAAAAGGAAAATTGTGAGTAGTTGAGGTGGAAGCCTTTTTTAGGAGAGGAAGAAAAGAGGGACAAGGGAATGAGTTTGGGATCTGTTTCTTTGTTCTGTTTTCACTGTATAAAGTTGAGGGATGAGCCACATTCAGCCTTGCTATTTTCCCTTATGAGTTCTGAAAAGCTGTACCATTGATGTATATTTTTTCTCTTTTCCTTTAACACAGAAGTTATTTCAGGAGCAACAGCAACCAAGTAGAGAAGAACATCTTTAATTCAATCTTTTATTCTCAAGATGGTCATTGTGGCTTCCTTGATACGGTTTCCTAACATAATTCATCTTTCCCTTGGAAAACATATCCCCAGCTTCTATTCCTGCAGTCCCTGCCGGTGTTGCCTCAATGTTCTCTGATATCAAACTATACAGCCTTGAAGTTGTTAAAGCTTGGGCATTTAAATGAGTGGCAAGGCAGGAAAGTTTTGTCCTAACAATCATATTGAAAGTAGGTCCATACAGTCCCCTACATTTTAGAAGAGCAGGGGAGAAGGAAGAAGAGCAGTTCGCTTTAAGGTGAGGGTACTATGTTAGGAACTCGTTTGAGTGTACTATGGCCATAAAGGACTGAATTACGCTGTTCCTGGGGTTTTAGAGGAATATCCTCTGTGGAACAGATGTTTCATGCGTGTTATGTGTAAAGAGCCAATTATATATACAAGTCAGGTAAATTTAAGCTATAAATGAAACACTGCGTATACATCCAAATGATACTTTAGCAACGTTTGTCTTGTTTCTCCGTTTCTTAGACAGCATGTGCTAGCTTTGCTGCTGCAAGCTGGGCACGTGTTTGACTAGGTTTTGCATTGTGCTTTGTTTTCTCTTATTGTTTTCTTCAATGAGGATAGAAGATTGGGTAAAACTCTTTTCTGGTCTCTGTTGACATCAGCACATTCGATCTGCCTGCATCCAAAAGAATTATGTCAAAGCAATTGCCTGTGTTTGTTTCTTAGCGTGTTCTCCAGTAGCACTGTCGCTTGAGGGTCAAACTGGAATACATTAAACTGGAATTGGGGCAGAAACTGCAGCCAGCCTCGGGTCAATGATGCCTCTTGAGATTTGTGAAAGTGACACTTCTGGGGTTCATTGCATTAACTTCCATAGCATTTCTGCGTCTGGTCTGGGTGACTTACAAAGGCAGATGGGGTGGTTAGTCTCACATTCTCCCATTTAATTCTTTCTCTGCCTGTCTGAAGTAAAAGGACAAGCCTTGCATCTGAATTATTTCTTAATATTTCAAAAAGATTTTTTAAATCCATGTATTAAAGCTGTTTGCTTCTATGTAGTTTGTACCATTTATGTTTAGGAAGATTACCACAGTTCCTTCATCTGTAAAAATGAGTTTGTGGAGACTAGCCTATGTGATCTCTGTAACAGTACATCTTTTGACATAAGCAAGTCTTTACAAGGCTAAAAAAAGCCAGTTGCACATGTGCTTAACAGAACATCCTAATGCTATAGGATGTAGCTGGGATTGTGCCAGAGGAAGAGGGAGAAAAATGCATCCAGGAGTACAGAAAATATTAAGGTTCAAAACCACACAATTTGAACTGTGCTTTAGCAGACTCTGATTCATCTTCATTAGTAGCTCTGAAATCTCATTCTTTCCCAAAACTTGTTCTCTTTTGGAGACTAAAGAGTTGCCACCACAGTTTTGAATCTTGAGATCTGTTCATAGGAATACTGGGTATAGCAGAGACCAGGTGGTGGGGTGTGTGCAAATGCATGTGCACGTATATATTTATACACACTACACCTGGAAAGGCCTTTTTCCTCCCTACATTTTCACAAGCTTCGGCCCGGCTGAGTTCACTGAACAAAGGGGAGCGACTTCTAGCAGTTTCCTACAGAAGCTGCCACCTTAGGCCCCCCTCACTAAGCAAAACCACAACAATGCTACAGAAGTTTGGTACCACGATAGTTTACTTAATATGGGATGTTTCTTTTGTGTTTGTAACATAGCACTGAGATTTTATTATGCTATGTATGTTGTGTCTTAGCAGGCATCACTTACTGAAAGAGACAGAACATTTGAAAAACATGGGTTTTTTCACACCTGTCGAACAGAAAAATATCTGTAGAATCATAATTAAATATACTTAGATGTTTGTATTAAATAATGCCTTCTAAATCACTGAAGCAGCATATGTGAACCAATGCTGAGCTCAAGTAATTGAGATTATTTTATCCGTTTTATTTGCAGAATTTACACTGCAGCATTCAGTCATAAGTGGGTTCATTCCAGAAGCTTAAAATGAGCTGATGCCAGCAACTGGCACAAATCAAACACTCCCAACCTTTCCCAGTCCTGCACATTGACAGGATTAATATTTCGTGGCCAAGGGCCCAGGTTAAGACAGACACCGTGGACAAGAGCTTGCACTGAGTCCTTAAAAACCAGCAAACTTACATGTTGGCAGGCTGTGGGATGAAGCAAATTCAGTAACCAGGGCCCCCCCATTGTGCACGTGGTCCTTAGGAGGTCCACGCTGCTCACGTCCATTCACTTGTTTTCCTGAAGAAGGTAGCTAGTCCATCAGTTCATGCTGAAAGTGTTAAGTTGAGAGAGGAAATATCTGTGAGGTATGGAGGACTCCTTCCCTCAGCCTAATTCTCTGAGGTCACCTTCTGTGGCTGGAGGATCCTGTAATGGGATCCCACTAGCAGGGAGCACATGAACTGAATTGCTGAAGCAGGGAGTCACAGGTACTCCCTCAGTGTTTCCTAAAAGTTGTTTCCTTGGCCTCTCAGTGTGAGGAGCTTTGTGCAGTGAGGTTTTGTGTGGAGCCAGGTGCTGGGATATCAGAGATGGCTGCCTGCAGGTCCTGCAGAAGACAAACAGTTGGGTGTCACCTGTACTCAGATGGCACCTCAGCCCCATAAGGTTGGTGTTTCCCCTGGAGATATTTTGTGGGCCATGAGCAGGAAGGCTGCTGGGATTACTGCCCTGAGAGGAGAGGGACTGTTTCTTTATGGAAAAATGAAGCGCTGTCTGATGCAGTGACCGCTCACCTGACCTCCAGCTTTATGCAGGCCATAAATCTCACCTGCAGGAGCTCCTGCTTCCTGCCTAATAGCCCAAGCTGCATGAGTGTGCATCCTTCTTAAATCCAGCAGTTATTTTCACAACTTTGTGGAGATGGACCGTATATCACAACCTGTGGTGTAAAGGGTTAATTACTGATTAATTGCCTATAACAGTACATTGCTGAAAAGGCAAAACAAAATTGCCTGTTCACAGTCTGGGTTGGATTAGTTTCCGGTTTCACTTCATATTCTACCTTTGCTAGATTAGAGCCCGCTGTTACCAATTTATTCCCCATATGAATACTCCTATACTGTGAACAAAGCAACAAAATTCCCTTTAAGCTTTTTGTTTATAACAAAACCTTCTGCTGCACAGTGTTTTCAGTTCTTTAATCTCTCTCTCCTGAACACTTTTCCAATTTTTCCAACACTTTATTTGAAAAATGGAGCAGCAGAACCTGATACATTATTCAGGGAGCAGAGGGACGAGAGCCAAATACAGCATCACTGTAACCTACCTACTCATCTTTTGATTTTCATTTGTTTGTACAGCTGAGGCTCACATTAGCCCTTTTGGCCACAGCCTTGCGTGGGGAATTCATGTCAAGCTGATTGCCTCCCAGGACCCCCAGTCTCATCTTCAGTGTCTGCTTTGGAGGATAGAGTCCTCTCTCTCCCTCTCATCCTGTAAGTACAGCCTATGTTCTTTTTTCTAATAAGAGGATTCTGCACGTGGCCATATTAACACCTAAACTGATTTCTCCCATCTTTCTACAGACCTCAGTTGCTGTATGTCAGGCTTGTCCTTTGGTTGTTTGTTTTTTGCTGTCCCCAGTCTCGTATCTAACCATAAAGACCATAACTTTAATTCAGGTTGCCAGTAAGACTATTAAGTAGTAAAGGGATGATCACCAATACATGTGAGAACCCAGTAGGAACCCATCTGTTTGCTAATAAATAGTTCCCCATTTACAGTTACACTTTGACTTCTTCATTTATCAACTTTTTAATACATTTAATATGACTGGACTCAGAAGTGACTTCAGTATAAAATACATCTGGGATTTTTGCCTGACTTCGTAGAGTGCTCTCCACCTATGGAGTCCTGCTCTCCATGTACTTATGGAGACACTCCATGCAAGCTTCAAAGTATTCAGTTTCTTCATAAAAATGTTCTACAGAACAGGTCAAATTACTTAGACTTGTAATACTGTTAATAATGTTACCTTTGTCAAGTGAACCTGTAATTTTTTCAACAAATTACATCAGACTAGTTTGACAGGATCTGTTTTCCTTAAACCAAGTTGCTTGATTTTAATTATAGAGCTATTTTTAAAGATCTTATTGAGTCCTGTGTTAATTGTTCTGTCCTATGCAAAATACTGGAAACTCAACTAACTGGACTGTATTTACTTTTTACCCTTCTTAAACAGTGGCCTTCCTCCTGCCCCTCATCCTTCCCCAGAGCCTCAGAACTGCTGTAGGTGCAGCAGTAGCAGCTCCCAGGCTAGCTCTCTAAAACCTTCTGAGACAAGTTTATTTCTAGCAACTAGTCTGAGACACCTACAATTGTCTATCTGCCACTTAACGTCCCCTCTCCAGGGGCTGTTGTGGTGGGAAGTTATTTCATCATCATCATAAACAGATCATCCAGCCTTTTACCTGTGTGCAATCTTTATTTTAGCTTTTTTTACTCATTGTTGCATTTTCCACTTTCCCCTTTCATGTGTTGGTTTTGTATATAACTTTTTATGTGTTATTTCACTTCCCTGGTAAACCCAGCTGTTGGGGTTTTTTTTGTTGTGTGTTATTTTTGTCTAGCCCAATCTTTTTTTCATGGTCATAACATTGTAGGCATTTAGGAAATGTCTTAAACCATTCGCGGATGTCAGCAACTTTCTGTATGTTCTGTCTTCAGCCTGATTTGACTCCCAGAGGCGGTGAAATTGCCTCTCAGAAAGCATGCACTGTGATTTTAATTTCTGTATATATGAAGAGCACATGTTCATATATTGCATAAAATTTTACTATCCTGGATTCGATCGCAGGCAATGTTAGTTATTTGCACAGAAAGTGTCGGTCCTTTTCAGTCTAAAGAGCCGGTAACCTTCTGGTTTGTGACCGTTTCCTCCCCACTGAAGCAAAGCCTAGAGCAGAGATTGTCTGGCTTCTCTGCTAAACCACACGTGACTCACAGGCAGTTCAGGTGTAGCTGCGTTGTACGACCAGCGGTAAGCTGTGCCCGTGCCGGCATGGCAGCTCCTGCTGTCATCTGCTGTCTCTGGCTGGGCAGGGAGCAGGTCAAGAGGGCCTGCTGCACCTGGTGTGGTAGGGTGACCGCCGTGGGCTTTGGCTGTGGGTAATGGTGGAGTTCAGCTTTGTCCCTCAAGCTCTTCATGTTGTGGTCATCGTACTGTGAACTGCTCCTCAATTCTCCGTTCCCTTTGATGCCACAAGGCCTATATTGTACGTGACTGATCTAGCTAATCAGCAAGAGCCTTAGTTCACAGGGTTAGGAAGGCTGATCTTTCCTTTAAATTAGGAGTTAGTAACTTGTAATTCATAGCCTTTGGGAAACCAGAGGCATGTTTTAGTGCTAGTGACATAAGGTGTCCAGCAGAAATAACACAAGAGGTTTTTTTATACTTGTATATAGGTGTTGAAGAAGCCCATGATTCTGTGCTCTGCAGTGATTCCAGTGGTCTGTAACAGACACCAACTCATAGTCCGCCTTGGGTGTATCTTCATTCATAAATACCCAAGATTACTGACTTCCAAGTTGTCAGTCACTCGAACAGACATTGTTTGTGACATATAGGGCCTGTCAATTTCCCTTTTCCATTTGGCCTTCTTAAATTGGTTACAACTATTTCTTTTAATATTCTTAATAATCCAAATCTAGTTATTAGTTTTCAGGAGTGTTATTTTCGTTGCTACTCTGCAGGCAGAGAGTTTTTCCAGTTTTTCAGATGCTTGTAATTAGCATATGGGCAACTGAAACAGTTCAGTAAAATCTCTGCTTTGGATAATGTGCTTGATAGAATCTTTTTTGCTGAATGCACCTTCACTTGCTTATTTAATCAGACTGGCCTAGCCAGCCCGCCTTGCAGAATGTGCATCAATCCCCTAATAAGACATCACTTTCTCTTTACAACACGATCCACAGATCTGGCATCTGTCCCCTGTGCCGTTCACCTAGTTGTTAACTTCAGTAGTCTTCAGTTTCTTGTGTTTCTGTGCTAGGAAACAGGGAGGAAGTCCAAATGGGATCCTCAGATCTCCTGAATTGTCAACAGCTGTGTAGTCCACGAGGTGTATTACAAACTGATCACATCCAGTGAAACCCTGCCTGTCTTCTCCAGATTATCATCCAGTCCTGCATTTCCCTTTTGTGTCTTAAATGCAAAGAAACCAGAGAAGCTTCTGTTGTCTGCCTCTTCCTCACACACTGCTCTTTCTGTCCTGCTGATGAGGACAGTTGGAACCATCCTTAGGACGCTTTGCGTCAGTGCTTTTCAACTGCTCATGCTCAGAGAATTAGTCAAACCAGGGAGGGCGTGCAGGCAGTGTGAGGGGGAGCTCAAGCACCACCAGGAAAATGCTGGCACAGTGTCCAGTGCATGCATATTTGCTTGGTCATGCGTGTGCTATGGGCTTGTGGACCACCTGGTGATTTATGGCCCCTGTTGCTCCCTGGATCACAGGTCAAGGAAACACCACTGTAGATAATCCTGCATGCTAGGTTGAGCAGATGTCCACTTGGGCAAACATCCACACTCTGTTCTATGGACTAACAGGATCTTCAGGTGTGTTTTTAGAGCTCTGCAAATGTACCTTCATTCACAGGCCAAGTTCTTCTTCTAAGCATATGAACCTTGAGAAAGAATGAAAGAGGGAACAAGAGAAATAAAGAAATCACACTTTGTCTGCCTTGAGGGGAGAGGCTATTAAAAAGTGTTTGCATCTGCTGTTTTTGTCACTCACTGAGTAATAGAAAATTGAACTGAAAGAGACTCGCCCATCCTCCTGACCAGAGGCAGTACTGTGCCTGGCAGATACTTGTCTAGTCTTCGCATCGCCTTAGGCAATCTGTTCCAGATTGTTTTGCTGTCCTTGCCAATAGAAAGGATTTTCTTCCCCCAATACCTAACTTAAATATCCACAGCTTCTATTTAGTCTGTTACTTCAGTGTGAATTTCTGCTTAGGCCATGAAGGACTAAAGTAGAACATCCTATCTCTGCACTGAGAAGATTGCAGTAGCTTTAAGCTAAAGGACCAGGTTCTGAACCTGTAGCTTAGAGTCACCACACATGAGCATCCCTTGCAGATAATTCCCTGAGCAGTATCAGTCCTACAACCATGTACATGGATGCAAAGACAAAGAGGACAATACATCGAGGAGAGAAGGCATTGTTGGGTTGTGTTGTGTTGTATTGATCCAGCATTGTTGGTTTGTCTTCCTCTGTTGCTGCTGCTGGTATCTTGAATTCTGGTATCTTTTCAAGAGACAAAGGGAGAGGGAGACAGAAAGAAGGAAAGGCAGAGAGAGACAGAGAGGAGCAGATCTTTTGGAGTATAGATCCATGCATATCAGTTTCAGTAGTGATCCTAGAGCTCCCTGAGGTAGCAGTGGGATCTAGGCAACCTCACTGGACTTTGTGATACTCCTGGGTCCACTCTGAGCTGAGCAGTGTTGAGCCACCTTTCGAAGCAGAGGGACTTTGCTGTGGGCCACTGGTCCTCAACAGAAGCCAGAAAATGGGACAGAGCTTCTCTTTTTCCTCCTCTTCTTGTGGATTCTGCCTTGATTCCTCTCCTGTTACTCATCTCTTACTCTGCCAATTGTCCCGTATAGATTTGTGTAGGTTATCTCTGTTTCTAGGGGCATTTCCCAGCTTTTTGGCACTAAGCACTGTGTCAAAAGGAAGGAGAGATGAACCATCAACTTCCTAGAAGACATCTCTGGTGGCACAGATGCAGCCTGCAGCAACAAAGGATTGTAGAATATGGGGAGCTGCAGTTTGTAGGGTGCTTGACAAAACCAAGTTGAGAATCTCAGGTCTTGATGGCCTTGTGGTTGGACAGCAGAGGACTGTATGCATTAAGGCTGCCACTCTTCTGTAAGAGAGAATGCAAGTTAAGACCTGTCTCCTTCCACATTTCGTTGTCCAGGGTGTTTTTCATTACTATCTCAGCCTCCCACTCTCGTTTTCCACATTTCAAAATCTCTGCTAAAAATGGACGAGACGGTAATGTGTCATCCTTGGTAATCCTGACAAATTAATCTCCAGGCAGTATCTCAATTCTTGCCTATGGCTTAACCTGTGTGCCTCTGAAGTTATTTTGTGGACCGAGAATATCACTTACATAGTACTCACTATGGTGGGTTGACCCCGGCCAGCAGGTAGACTCCCCACCCAGTTGCTTGCTCACTGCCCCCCAGCAGGATAGGAGAGAATCAGAAGGACAAAAGCAAGAGAACTCATGGTTTGAGATAAAAACAGTTTAATGAACAAAGGAAATAAAAAGAAAACAAGTGATGCAAAGGCACTCACTCACCACCTCCCACCAGCAGACCAGTGCTCAGCCAGTCTCTGAGCAATGGCTACTTTCAAAAAACTCTTTTTTTTTTTTTTGATAAGCACGACATCATATGGTGTGGAGTATCCCTTTGGTCAGTTGGGATCAGCTTTCCCAGCTGTGTCCCCTCCCAGCCTCTCGCCCACCCCCAGCCTACTCACTGCAGGGACAGACTGAGAAACAAAGAAGGTCTTGATGCTGTGCAAGCACTGCTCAGCAATCGCTAAAACACGGGTGTGTTACCAGCCCTGCTTTGGTCACAAATCTAAAGCACATCAGGGTTCAGGCTGCTGTGGAGAAACTTAACCCCATCCAGACCTGGTGCACTTACCTAAGCTGTCACACACTGAAACCACAGCGGCAGCAGCTGGGTTTGAGAAAACGGGTCTCGCTAGTAGCACCGTGTAAGCGTAGGCAGGGATTTCATGTCTTCCCATTACTGGTGTAGTCAGGACCTTCAGAACTCTGGTTGCTCACTTGCCTTTATCACTTGTGATGTGGTTGCCACCTGGTCTGAGGTCTCCATCTGTAAGCATCTTTGCTGTTGTAGCTGAAGCCAGCTGCAGTGATGGTGGAAAGACTGAGGATTTCTTTGTGAGCTGGCCACAGGCAGGTTTTTGCTCCTCTTTAGGAAGGAGAGTATTTTTTTCCGCCAATGTAACTGGACAAAGAAGGAATTTAAATAACACTTCTGAAATATTAGCAGTAGCAACCTAGGTGAAACAAGAGTCCCTTCGGGAAGGAACGGTGTCTGGAATGGTCTCAAAGTAAATCATCTCCTGATTTGAGACTCGGCTTGCTCTAATTTCCTTGCTGCCACATCCTCCGAGTGCTTCAGTCACAAAACAGAAATCAGACAAAGCGGAGAAGAGGTTAGTTTCGTTCGTGCGTAGACAAAAGGGGATGGAGAGGGAGCAATGGAGTTTTTTGAGAGAAAATCTTTCTCTGTGCCTCTAACATATTCCAAAGAAGCAAACAGGCAGAACTTCAATACCGCTCCCTTTCCCCCTTCCTTCCCTGCTCATCCCGATTCACATTTTACATTCTGCTCTGTGCTGCTCCCATACTGCAGATCAGATGAACATCCATTAATCCTGGGTAGATTCTAAAAATAAGAAATGAAAGAAGAAAAAAATCAGAACAGTGTGAATCAACCTGCAATCATCTTTCTGTTCTCTTAATGGGGGAAAAGAAAGAGGAAATCAGTGGAGACACTGTTTCACTTCTTCTCTTTCCAAGATGAAATTATTCTGGCAGTTGTTCTCTTGATACAGGTTTTCTAATTTATATACTTAAAAGGCACTTTAAAATTTAGGCACATTAGCTAAAATTGCTTTTGCAGACCATCCACCCACTTCTCTCTGCTGGTGAATAGAGCTACCACAAGCAGCCTGATGAAGGAGGAACATAGCTTGAAATCGCAATTGCATTTACATGGTATTACAATGGATAGACCCATCCTTTGGGGGGTTTAACTGTAGAGTAAGCAGTGTGTTTACTGTGTGTAGCTGCTGCCTTTAGCTGTTAATTTCAAAGGTTTCTTTAACTCATTTTAAGGAAAAAAAAAAAGACAGACATCTTAAGCAAAGGTTTGAGTCTGACTTGCTCTTCGGTGTGTGAATGTAAAGCCTACAGGCCTTCCTTCTCAAGTTAGCTATGAGTAAACTTGTTTCTTTTAGATTACAAATGAAGGTTGGATGTTGATGGGAAAAGAAAACCTCTCCTCAGAACTGATCTTCATGGACTGTGCTTTTCTAGGGCCCCTTTCTTTTAAAGCAGTAAAAGCCTGAGACTGTAGAAGGCATAACTCAGTTACTGTTACTTTAAGAGATTGCAGGGTGAGCCTCTGCTTTAATCACTTCTTGTGTTTTGTTCTGGTTTGGTTTTGCTGGAAGGTGTGTATCACAGAGAGTGGAAAATAATTTACTGTTTTTTGAAAAAGAAGAGGCTGTAACATTCACAGACTAAGCTGGCAAAGAAGCTGCAGAAAACAGAAAGGGTGGCAACGTGTCCTTTTGTGGGCAGTTTGGAAGGTTTGTCTCATCTTCTTTCACTAGTTGCATGGGGGAGCTTTTAATTACAGCTGCTCAAACAGCTGCATTGTGTTAATGCATCTTCTTGCCAGGTGACCCCCTCACCAGCCAGCTACCAGCCAGTCCCACCGCCACAAATGCCACTCAAACAAGCACCAAACATGAACACGGTTATTGTCCCTCCTGCTCAACTGGACCACTGACCTCCTTTTTCCTCTCTAGCTTGTAATAAATAGATTGTATAGATATATAGATAAAAAATAGATTGTCTAGATTGTAATAAATCTTCTGCCAGAGATGGACCATACCCACCAGCAGAACGATGGACCTGTTTGTCAGGACATTCGTTGCTCTTTCTTCCTGGCATTCAGCGGCCGCCTGCCCTGCCCCGTGGACAGCTGTGCTCACAACCTCTGTCAGAAACCAAGGGTCTCGTCGTAGTTCAGTGAAATCCTTCAACAAGCACCTTCCCTTTGCTGCTCCTGGCCTCCGAGTCTGGCTGAGGTTAAATGGGCAAGAGGAAGCCCAAATATTCATCTTTCATAACTGACTCTTAGTTGAGGTCCCAGAGGGGTAAAAGAGGGAAGGCAAGCATAGTGCTATACTTTGCAGACATGTGTTATGGCTTAAACATTGTCTGTAGTGTTGGGAAGCTGTCGTTTCCCGGGCCGCGTCCCGAGTTGCTCAGTGAAGAGGAAGGAACAGCAGGACACAATATGGCAGTTCAAAGCTTCTTGCAGGCTCTGCTCTTCTCATGGCAGCAGGAGCCACTCATTTTCCTGAATCCCTTCTGATGCCATTGTAGACGACTTCCAGAGCAACTTTATGCCGGCAAGGAACAATAGTAAGAGCACTCCAGCACCGTCAAAGGCATTTGCTTTGAGCCAGAGCAGTATGGCAGCAGGAGTTCATGTAAGACTGCTCGTCCTGCTCCTGCGGCCATTGTTGTTCGCTGACACTGGGCACTGGCCTGATTTTTGACTGCTGCAGAAAAACAAGAAAGTGAGCTGCTGAGGTTTTTCTGCTCAGCCCACTAAAGCAGAGTCTAAGGTAAAGTGTTGAAGGACTCTCTTCAAAAATCGAGTTAATGCAGCCCAAGCATTTTTCAGTGCTGTTTTTCTCATGAAGACACTGTTTCAATACGGTCATTTAACCTGATACATCCTGATCCTTGACTTGAAGTTTTGCCCTGGTGTTTCTGGCCTTCTGTTCAGCAATACCAACCACATTGTGTATTTGAAATTTTTTGCATATCTTTAATAGTCACAGGACATCCAGTGCTAGTACTGTGTCTTCTCTGATTTACATTTTTTAATGCAATATGATAGGTGTGGTGTACATGTGGGTTTGCAGGCATTCTGCAGAAATCCCCAGTCCCCAGCCGCTTTTAAGCATGAACCAGATCTATCACATTGCAGTAAAATTTTATTCTTTTTATATCGGGCCATTACTATAAAAATTATATGTGTATATATAGTAACCCACAAGCCTGAGAAATAATGAATAACACCCAACAGTACTAATTATTGTGAAGCATTTGTTGTATCTTTCTCACCTGCTTTATTATTCCTAAAAATTGTGGAATCACTGGCGAAGCTGGAATGAAGGCACTCTAAAAGGTGCCAGAGTTAATAGATATAGACAAAAATAATGCAGCAAGTGTTGCTGTTTTATTGCAACTGTTGGCTTGAAAGTGACACAGAATGAATTCTGGAAATCCAAAATGTTCCCGTCAGCATAGACGTAAGTTAAAGAGCAAGCAGACAGCACGAGAATTCCTGGCCTGCAAAGGACTAGTTTTAAGTACCTGTTTGTTGCCCAGCTTGGAATGGCTTCCTAATAACTTGTAGTAGTCAAAGTGGGTCAGCAAGACTTTTCTGAAAATTGGATTTTTTTAATGTGTCTTAGGCTTGTGTTTCAAAATATGTACCCCATCAGTTTCTCTCTAGGGAGCTACTAATGGTGGCATGGAAAGTAGGATGTTTCAACTTCAGGGTAAATTTCTATGTTGATTATTCTCCCTATTCAGCCTGCAGGAGGCATTCCACAGAAAACTAGTCTCTTTTAAAAATTCTTATAGTTCTTATTTTTTGAAAACCTTTTTTGTCCTTCTTGCATCTTCACAGTAACTCAGAATGTGGCAATTTGAATATTAAGTCCTACTGTAGCTCATGAACTTCAGCTTATTTGATGTCACAGACTGATACTTCTGTGGTGCTTTAAGCAAAACATAAAACACCAGGAAGATGTCCCTTAGAGAATACATTTTTCACAGCCATGCTGGATGCAACCCTTGGTTTGATTAACAAGCACGTTCACCACAGAGACTGAATAAAAGCCGAAGATTTTGTTCTTCTGATTCCATTTTAACATACCTGTTTCGTAACTCAGCTTTCCTGCTGGTGCTTTCCAGACAAGATTTGTAAGATCTGGTCAGAAAAAGACAGTTGTCAGTTACCCATCATCCAGCCTTTCCCTTTCATGTCTTTCACTGGAAGAAGTTCTAAAAATATACAAAAAAAAAAAATTAATTCCAGAGAAAACCAAGAGGAAGGAGAACGGACCCTGCTGGGTCTAACCCACTCCATGTCTTTTCAGCAGGTTGGAGCCCTCTCCTGTGGCAGTCTCCTTTCCTACACAAGGGATTGGAGGACAGAGGCCATGGCACAGATAAGACAGTGCAGAATAGGTGTTTCCCTGCATCTCCCTCTACCCTTCTCAAACATTTTAAGAACCCACTCTCTCCTACAACACTCAAAAAGCAGGTTCTGAAGAGGATTCGGAGTTTCAGCTGCAAGTTCCAAAATCTTCTGGAAAAACTTCCGATGCTCTGAAGGAATGAGCCAGTCTTCCTCCCATACGTCTTTTCCTGAGGGCTTACAACTGCAGAAGCTAGACTAAGCAAAGGCTTATCAGCAATTTTTGCTTTTTCAGTATCATGGGTTGGAACTTTTACTTTTAAAAGAGAAGTATGAAAATTGACTTTTTGTTATACTCCTGGACTTTTCTTAGGCTTTGATTAGCTAACAGAGGACTGCTTTTGTTTCTGTTAATAGAGTGGATGTCTGGCTTTGGCGGATGTTTCAGTCTTGGCTTCCATTTTGTAGCGAGAATCAACAGAAAAACTGAAGGCGGGTGATTTACGATAATAATAATAGTGTTAATAACATCTCCTTAGCCTTCATCTATTTCCTTACCGAAAGTAATTAAGATGCTATGACTATATAAATAATTAATGATGATATAATTATTTTTATATCTTTGTCACATAATGTTTCCACCATATGGGAGGAAACTACCGTTCTGGTTAGGCTGATACTGGATTGCTTGCAGTGTAAATGTTGGAGTCCAAGATATAACAGGGACAAGAAAGGAGACAAATAACATAATGGTTATTTTCATTTGTCTCTAAGGAAGTCTCAAAAGCCATGTAAATGGTTTATGTTTTCATGAAAACACATGTTTTTTATTGCCCATAAAAACACAACTTTAAAATAAACAAATTCCAGTTGCTTGCATTAGGAAAGTTCATTTCAAGTAGGCCAGTTACATACCTTTTAACAACAGCAGTGTCAAATTATGATAATGCTGCGTGACCCATAACTCACATGTCTGAGAAATGCTGCCTTTCCTAAGGGAAATGGAATAAAATCTTGTTCCTTTCCCATAAGTTGCGCAGCATGTTGGATGAACAGCGCTGTGTGCTCGTCTCTAGAGAATTTGGTGTAAAACAGCTCCAGATTTTGTTTGGTGATCTCAGAGCTGGCAGAATAACTCCAGCCTTCCACAGCTCCAAATGCTGACATGCAGGAAGATGAGACTTTTGAATATTAAAAGCCTGCTCGGTGATGCTGAAGGAGATTAGTTTTTGGAATCCATTCATTGACACAAAGGCCAATGCTGAATGGAGGTTATATTTATTGTCTACAAAACCCCTGAGTTAGCTGAAATCACTTGAGGCGTGTACACACATACGTGTATTCTCTCACATTTTGCCAGCTCCCCGTGATGCTGGTTTCTTTGAGCCAGGAACAGACAACTTTCAGGGACTTGGCTTGAAAAGATGCATGCATGTCACACCCTCTGTCACATTTTACAAGAGGCTACAACCAAGCAGTCTTTATACTCAGATTGTCTAGACAGTGTGACGAAGTGGGAAAGGGCAAGTGAAAGAAAAAGCCCTTTTTATCAGTCATTCACTTTGCATCAAATTCTCCTTCCCTATGCACTGCCATTGCCAGCAAAAAGATAAAGGCAGCAAAAAACAAACAAAAATCAAGAAACTGATAATGCACTGGTTTTCTGTTCATATCATTCCTACTGAAAAGAAAACCCCAAACCATTATTTTTCTGAAACTACCAGTATGTATGTTTACCATCCTCTGGTTTATTCACTTTTTTTCAGAATTAATACTTTGAACAATTTTATTTTTGTGGCTGATTTGTAGTTTTAACTTTTTCCCTCATCAATTGACTAGAATGGGTAAATGAAGTGTGTAGAGCTGTCTCGTGAGCACTTGTAACTTGGTACGTGAAATCTTCCCAGATTTCAGTGGAGATTATTTTCCCTGCTCAGCTGAATGCTTGTGAATGAGCAACAAGAAAATCCCTTTCCCCTCACCGCTCTCCCAGATTTCATGTTTCCCATCTCTTTTTTTTCTTTCATTCTTTCATTTTTCTTTTCTTTTTTTTCCCATGAAAACACATGGGAAAAAATAAGAGGAGAAACAGAGCTGGGAAGGGAAAGGGAGGAGGCAATAGAGTTTCACGGGGAGGTAAGGTTGCAAGCCAACAAAAAGGCTGCTGAGATTCTTCTTAAATAGTAAAGCCTGTGTATCCCTTAACTGTTTTGAAGTGAATAACCGTGTGTTCCAGCATGAGTCCTGGACTCAATTCTCTTACCCAAAGCCCCTTGGACTCTGCCCTCGCCCTCCCCCTCATCCTGCTTCATTCCCTGGCATTGCCCATGGGGAGCAGCTGGGAAAACTTCACCTCTCAGTGACATCTCCAAACAGAGGGGCTCCAGAGCCAGACTGTCCTGCTGTTGAAACAGGTAAAAGCAGCAGAGATATCTGTGCAAAGAATTTTTCACAGCTGATACAAAGCTGGCCAGGGCACCTCTGCACCCATCGTGGTCCCCGCAGGCTCACCTGGAGTCACTGCCGGTCTCAGGGATGGACAGCCTCAAGCTTGATACCACACCTCCAGCACCGACTCAGCTACCAGAGCAAGCAGAGGCTGGAGGCTGGCACAGCTGCCGCAGCAGCAGCAGTGTGTTTTGCAGCCTCCAGACTGCAAACTCCTTTCCCTCAACCTGTTGTCACTTTAGTTTCCTGAGGGATCCCAGCTCATGCCACCCATTGCAGCAGGTGTTTCTGTTTGTGTAAAGAAATGTAAACATTTTCAAAGGAAAAGAGAAATGCAAAAAAAAGCACCTTTAAATTTAAAGCAAGAGCAAGAGATGAGAGACCTCTGCTAACTGCAGACAATACAGCTCAGGGAAATACATTAAAGTGGTGCTTGTTTTTCTGAACAGGCTTGTAGAATAACTGGAAGTATCTTCAAATTGTAGAAAATACACTTCAACACGTTTTTTTTTTTAAATAGTCAGGTTAGATTTAGGAAGCAGGTATCCCGACTGTGGACTGTCCCAGGCAATCAGGGAGCTACTGCATAATTTTTCAAGCATTGGCAATGGAGAAATATACTTTTTCTGAATCCTATGAGTTTGTCAAAACCAATTTCCTGTGTTGATGTTGGGGTAAGACATACAAAATAGCCAGTCTGGCAGCTACAGAAAAATGAGGATATTTGAAAAAGGATGGGCTTTTTATTTACCCTAAGTGACAGATGTTGGCTAAAATGTGAAAAGAAATATGAAAAAAAAAAAAAGTTCTTTGCTTGGGGTTTGTGTCTAGGTTCAGCTTGAGTCAACAGTAAAGAGTTTGGTAACACCAGCACATGGATTATAAGATGTTAGAGTTGACAGATGAAAAGCAATAGCAGGTAGCAGGAGTAATGTCAGAGGGCTGCTTCTAAGATGTGGCCAGTCGCCCTCTGTCTCCCTCCACCTAAAAAGAAGTAGGCACCTAAAATTAAGAAAGATTAACCTAGGCCCTGGTAGTGCCCCATGAGGGTGCTAAGCAAGAGGTTACAAGAATTAAAAAACTTAGCACAACCTTTTCCAAGCCGTACCATCTCAGTTTCCTCCTGTCCAGGATCTGGACTTGGAGACACTCGGCATTTCCTCTATGGCTCATTTGTACCTTTGGCTGCCCCACCATCCGCTACGGGCAGGTTTTACAATTCTGTTTGGTACCACCTAAAAGGGTGCTTCTTTTTTTTTTCCCTGTGCCATGTGATGAGCTCCCTCCTACTTTCCTGTGCTGTGCTAACTATGGGCACATTATGTCTGCTTTTCTGCCTGTTACGCAGTGCTCCAGCAATGGCAAGAGCTGTGTTGCCTTTAGGTGAAGTCAGCTCTTGTGTAGTTGGCGAGGCCAAACATGAGCTAAGTGCCTCGCTGTGTGTTTTGGGGGACAGACCTGAACACCTCTAGCTGTGTTTTTGGTGTCCCTCATGTGCCAGTCGTGCTCCCCTTGCGAAGGGTGAGTGAGAGGGTTTCCATCCTCTCGCCACTTCCGTGCAGGCAGTTGCCTGGCCAGGGCTGGACAGAGAGATGCCATGACCATAAAAGCAGGCAGGACCCAGGCCTCGATGGGAATCCACTGTGAGGAACGTTTTGTGTGTGCTTTTCCCTGCTGTTTATATTCAAACCACTGTGGGTTTTTTTCAAAGTGTTTAAATTTTGAGTGGTGAACTTAGTTTGATCCTCGTCATCTGTGGGTTTGGGGGAGATATGGTGACCGTCAATATATGAACCCCTCTCCTTTCCTTCCTCTTCTAGGATTTTAGATAATGGGCTGTGTGCAATGTAAGGATAAAGAAGCAACAAAACTGACTGATGAGAGGGATGGCAGTTTAACTCAAAGCTCAGGCTACCGCTATGGGACAGATCCCACTCCACAGCACTATCCTAGCTTTAGTGTGACTTCGATCCCAAACTACAACAACTTCCATGCCACAGGAGGCCAAGGACTGACAGTGTTTGGTGGAGTCAATTCCTCCTCTCATACAGGAACGCTGCGTACAAGAGGAGGAACAGGTGAGTTTCAAAGTCTTCTTTCAGTGCTCTTAGTGAGTGTCAATCACATCGTTACAGCAGAGGCACGACTGCCTCAGCACTCTGCTTTTGGGAAGAGTTATTTCAGGAAATAGCGCAAGGAATTGAAGGAGGAGTGGAGCTGGGTCTTCAGCCCTCCCTTTGCTAACTTGCAGGTGCTAGTTCACTTAGGGAGTGAGAAATTACATATACATGCCCAATTCAGCTGACTGACTGCCTCATCCCTCTAGCAGGGAATGCTCAGTATGGTCTGAACCACCGCACAGCTGTGTCTAAACTCTCTCTTCAAAATCCCTTTCCTTGCTTGGGATCCTACACTGCGTGTGGGTACCAAACCAAGAGTACTGATGACGGTACAGAGTAAAGGAGGTGGCGTGCCTGCTGGCTGCGTAAAACTAGAGGGATTAGAATGGTTGTCCACAAAGTAGGAGGCTTCCGTTTATTTTACTCCTCAGCAACCGGAGTAGCTTACATTTGGCTTAGCTACCTCAGCTCTTGAGGTTCCTTTCTCTGCTGTTTTTTGTGATGGAGCATAACTCACCTGTCTTCATCTTTAGGTGTAACTCTTTTTGTGGCGCTTTATGACTATGAAGCAAGAACAGAAGATGACTTGACTTTTCGCAAAGGAGAGAAATTTCAAATACTTAACAGCTCGTAAGTTTTAGGCTTGGGAATATGCTTGTTAATATTTTTAAACTTAAAATGTTTACAATTATATTTGTCTGCTTATGTTATTAGTAAAATCTAATATTGGATATTCCGTGTATGTAGGGATTTTACTCTATGCTTACTTACTTATCTTTGCATGTAGTGCACTTTTGCAAAGTACTTTATTATTGAAAAAAAAAACTTCCAACCACATGCAGCTTTACTTCAAAAGTTAGCCTTAGATTGTGTGATTCACTGCTTACATTTCACAGTAAACTCACATTCAGAACTGAGTACCAGCTCTGTACTTTACCAGTAGTCACAGAAGTTCTGCAAGGCATGTACTAACACTTTTTGCAATCTGCTGCAAGGATCTATACAGAAACGAGCTAAAAACTGATTCACAAAAGAGACGTTACCCAGACTTGCGTGTCAAGTTTGAAAGCACTTTTTTAAACTTTTAAAGGTAGGTGGTCCAGTCAGAACGTGCTAGGAAGTTCTGTTAAGTGAGAGTGCACCATTGTACAGTTGCATTTGGCATGAAAACCACACTTCCATCCTGGATATCATCAACTTAAAATTAATTTTCTGAACTGCCCAGAAAAAAAAAAATGCCTTAGCAATTTAAAATAACATCTAAAACTTACTGTGCTACTGACCTATATCTGAAGATCTTGTAATTCTTGGCTAAGAACTTAAAGTTGAAGGCTCTGTGTTATGTTCAGTGTTGCTATCACATAGAGGTAAAAATGGGTTAACAACCAAGTACGTCGCTTTCTAGAGGCTTTATGATATTGCTGTCATCTTTTTTTCTTACACTATGTGACAGTGAGGCAAATTCATCCCTGGTGCAAGTCCTGTTAATTTTAATAGAACAACTCCAGGGCTGGAGTTGGCTCGATGTGCATTAAAGTTACCAAAAAAAAAAATCAGGTAATTCTGTGGAATATTTCATGAAGCCATGAAGCTGAAGAGCTTTGATGTAGATGAAAGCACAGAAACTTCAGTTATGACTTGTAGAGCGAGCAGCAGTTTAAAAACCTCTCTACTTCTAAATTAGCCCTTGGAAAAAAAAAAAAAAAAAAAACATTTTTTAACCTATCATCCATTTTTGTTCACGTTGCCTGCTGCTTTCCTAACCTTGCACAAACTATGCCATAACTTGAAACAAGAAGAAATTCCACACATTAGAAATTCCATACACATGCCAGTTGAAATCAGGGGGTGCTCACCAGGACTTGCAGAGCAATCATAGTTGGAGTTGGTGGGACGGAGAGATTCCCCCATGTGTGGGGTGGTTGCAGTACATGCATTTTGAGACAGGTAATTACTGCCTGGAGGAAGGTTTTCTAAGAGAAAAAAAAACACAAGCATCCACTGATTCTCTTCTAGGCTTATAGAAGCTCAGTTCCCATCATAGTCAGCTCTGCTTATAAACGCCACCCTAACCACACTCCTGGAGCACTGACAGCCAGGCTGGGAATCTCCAGAAAGCAGCTTTTCTGTGAGAACGCTTCCTCCCTTCACTTATATCAGAAATGTTATGAAGGAAGCCCGTTTTTTTAAGAGTCTGCCAATCCTGCTTGCAACCAGAAGGCATATATGTGCACAAAACTAGTTTGTCTGGAATTTTTGGAGGGGTTTTGGCTTGTTTTGGTGTGGTGTTAGGTTGATGGTTGGAGTTGGTGATCTTGGAGATCTTTTCTAACCTTGAAGATTCTATGATTCTATGATTTTTTTACCTCTCAACAAATGAAATTTGATTTGTGCTTTGGATTAAAAGTTCAGGACAGCAATATCTGAAATGGCGTGCAGAAGGTATCCCTGTGATTTGAAGTCAGAAATGATACCAAGGGCAGCCTGAGGGAAAGAGGTACCTGCAAGGGTGGTTCAGAGCAGAGCCTGACTTCAAGGCTTAGAAAGACTCGGCCATCCCCTGCATCCCCACCACCGCTCCCGCACACCCTGGTTAGCCCCATTGACTGGCCTCCTAACTCAGCTGGGTGTCTAAAATTAAAAGCTGTGAAAAAAAATCTGCATTTTTCCTCCTTTCTGGCAGTGCTTTGAGAGATTTAAGCTTCTCTGTCAAAGCAGAGGGGATTGTTTCTGATGTGATCACCTCTGAGATTGCTTTTTTCCCTCCCTAGATATGATAAAATACCTCCATCTAGTGGACTCTCTGTGCAGTAAGGAAAAAAAAATAGTGGTGCAATTTATCAAACACAGCATGGCATGATCTCTCAGAAATATTCTACAGCAACAGGGTGTGTAACTGCTATAACTGCTTGCACACAGAAGAAGCTGAATTCTCTAGCCATGTTTGATAATAGTGTTTTATTGAGTGAACAAATCTCTGTTCTACAGAGAGAGGAACTGAGAAAGAGTTTCTAAGCAGTGCAGAAATAGAAAAGGGAATGCTTATTAGTAGCAGCAGGAGTTAAACATCAGTGAATCTGCTGCTGAGAGTGGAATATAAATTGCTAAATCCCAAATCATTGCATCCTGTAAAAAGCTGAGAAATAAACTTCCCCTAAAGCTGCACATGCTACAGGAACGCACGTTGTCTGAAGGGCAGTACAATGTACACACACACGTGCATTGTACAACAAAAATTGATGCTCAGCCTGTGGACCATTGCCATAAGATGGTCCTGCATGGACCTCTTTATATTTAAATGTTGTAGAAGAATGGGGTTTTGTAAGTGTTTGAAAATGCAGCTAAGCCCTTTGCTACTTCAGATACCTCCTCTTGGTGACCAAGAGAGGAAATCTGGGCAACAAGGTGTGATCCTTGAAGGGCTGTCTAAAACTCCGTGTTGAGAGATGGCTTTTTGATGCCTTTGAGTTCCAGATTAATTATGCCCATAGAAGTTCAAAATTAGCAATGGATCTAACAGTGTTCAGTTTGGCAATTTTTCTATGAGCTCTTTCAAGGCTGTATATAAGAGTAATTGCTATGGAGTATTCTATTCTATTTCAAATTCTATGGAGTATTCAGTATTCTATTCCAAATCCAGCCCTCACCAAAGCTGATTTCACTGGGTTGTTATGCCTATTTTCACTGGTTGTTTATGCCATTATGCTACGTTTGGAAGGCTACGTTACTAATCACCACTGAAATAATAATAGGTGTAAAGAAATACATATATTATTTGGGTTTAGATGCAAACAGCTCTCTCAGAAGTATGCCGGTGATAAAGAGATGAGTTGCTGCGGATTCTTATGCCGTGCAGCTGCGGGTGCTGTTAGCAAAGTCGGATCATTGTCTTTACAGCTGTGTCTCACTCTTATTTCTCTTCCTTACCTCTTCTTCTGCAGGGAAGGAGACTGGTGGGAGGCCCGGTCCTTGGCAACAGGCGGAACTGGTTACATTCCCAGTAATTATGTGGCTCCAGTCGATTCCATCCAAGCAGAGGAGTATGTTTTCTTTTCATTATAAAGACCCATTAGCGCTGTATTTGAAAGAGATTTGAGGAGTTGGTTTTGACTGATTGCAGTGATTTTTCAAATGACTTAAATTATTTTTATTTCAGTTCTTAACTGCACTGATAAATAATTAGGTAATTAGCAACAAAAGAAGCACAAACTCAGTGCTTTTTCAATGTCAAAACAAAGGAATAAATCCTAAAGGAACACAGGTCTGCTTCCTTTATTTGAGTGTCGACTGTTTTCAAGCTTTAAGCGAAGAGTGCCCTTGCTTTTCCTGAACCAACTTGTAAAAATACTTGGAGTCAATTAGTGTGCAAACTGTCTATTAAAGAGGGCACGTTGTATCAACAAATATCTATGAATAGGTAGGATGCCTACAATGCGTACAGCAGGCAGCATAATGAGGACGTACCTATATGAAAAATTGAAATTATTTCCAGTATAGAAGATAGACTGCAAGAGCCTATAGCTGAGCAGGTAGTACAGTCATCTGTACTTCAGGTTGTACTGGGTTGATTGTAAAACCAAAAAAAAAAAAAAAAAATTGCTGCAGGAAGGAAAAAGCCTGAAAGCCTTATACAACCACAGTAAAGTGGTTGCATCTGGTCCTTCTGCTGAGGTTTTGTAGCTGTGCTACAACAGAAATATTGGGTACTAATACATCACTGTGTAAGTCAAATATGTAGTTTATAGCAACATCTGTAAAAATACTGCTCTTTGGCAACAGCACATTTTTCTGCCCTTTTCCTCGTCTATCCCTTCCACCTGCCAAGTCTTGCTTTCTGTTTGTCAAAGTCTGGCCTATGTTGTAAGACACCAAACAAGCATTCTCAGCATTAACCTGGTTACAGGCTTAATGCAAAGTGCTACTGCATGAGTTATGCAACATCTACTGCACAGTTTGTCACATTAGCTTCCCACCACAATAAAGGAGACAGAGTGTGACAAAAATGGTTAAATATACTTGAGTAACCGTAGTTTCTGCAAGTAATCCTCCATGTCTGAGTTCCACGACACTACCTAGGAATCCTGTATAGCATTTGTTTTACTGTTTCTGATGTTTCCCTAAGGTGGTACTTTGGCAAACTTGGCCGAAAAGATGCCGAGAGGCAGCTGTTGTCATTTGGAAACCCCAGAGGTACCTTCCTGATCCGGGAAAGCGAAACTACCAAAGGTAGGCTGGCCAAAGCTATTCTGACTATGAATGAGAAGATATTTGAGAAGTGTGCTAAGTTTGTGAAATACTGTTTTCAGTGGTATGAAGGTAGAGATAAGTGTCACCTTGCATATATGTGTGCTAGGGAATTAGATGTCTAGACATCCCAGGTCTTTGAGTGACTGTTCAAACAGAGAAGAACCCAAGTGCAAGCCATGCCACACTCAGCTCATGATATCTGCAGTGCAAGTTCTTCACAGGCAGGGTGCTGTGCTCTGCTGTCACACTCTGGGCATCACACTGTCTCTCTCAACGCATGTGTAGAGGATACTACTATTGCAGTGGAGTCGGGTGGAGAGTGGCCCCTCAGAACAGCAGCTATGGGGCTACAGGAGGCAGACCTCCTTGTGTCCATATTCAGGTCCAGGCACAGCCAGCTACCTTACATTGAACAGGTGCTGGGAATGTCCAGTCTAGTTTGGTGAAAATTACTGCTTACTTCTGAACAAGCAGAATATTTCAACCCTCTTGCCTGGAAGATAAGATAAGATTTTTGGGGGGAGGGAGGTACTTGTTGTTAGTTCAGGAAGATTAGGGGATTTTTTTTTCCTTACCTCTTTGAAAAGCTGGATCTCTGGGAAAAAAAAAAAAAAAAAGATGTAGCAGTTTTAAACTCATAGATTAACGGTGAAAATACTTGAATATATTCTAATTAATATATTCATAAAGTATTCAACTGTATCCATTCTGTTGAAGTCAAATGTATTCTCCTGCTTCCCTCTAAAAATATTGGAGGAATTCCAGTTTTCTTGGTGGGTGCTATCTTTGCTTTTACATTTTGTTCATAAGGCCTGTCAACATCTTCTTCAAAGCTTCACATGTATGAAAAGACCTCTCTAATTCATACAAGTGTTGAGGAGAAAACCTGCAAATAAGTGAAAACAAACCTGGCCATTTCTCAATGAACCAGCAATCCAAAACAATAGCTGTGGGAAGCATAAGTCACTAGAATTAATTCCATGTAAGTTCTGAAGTCTAATGATGGTTCATGTAATTAAAGCACTGACTTGTCAGTGCTTTGATCAGAGTACACTCCGTCAGCTAGAGTTAGCATGCAAAGCAGTTGGAGTCACGACTGGTAAAGGGGCTTAAAGAAGAGAAGCACTCTTCCCACTCCTCTCTACCTGATCTATCTTCAGATGCTGCATTCTGTCATCTAAAATTGTAAGTTTTACATTTTTGACTCCTGTGGTCACTGGATTCTTCCTTCACTGCCTGTAATTCTGAAGACTGTTTATGATGGAAATGCTGAATAGATATGCTGTTGTTTCAGACAGATAATTTCCCATCTTGTCACCCCACAGCTTCACCATGTCTTATGTAGCAGTGAGGCATTCTCTCCAGGAGCCAGACGGGCTCTGACTTGCTCTTTTTCTGCAAATAGCCTCCACCTCTTTGTTTTCACCAAGAGTTGTTGTGATGTGTGTGAGAAGCAGAACTTCATTCCACTCTGGGCCGAGTTTAAAAACTCACTCTTATAGGCATGCGTGGACCCTCAAAACCAGCGCTACACCATTTCTCTGACCCACATTATCAGTGCAGTCTGTTTGGACTATTTTTACACAGTGATAGGGCATATGTTTTGCAGGGCTGTTCACTTAGCTAAGTCAGGGCTTTTTTCTAGATCTTCTTGCAAGACACAAAAGCAATGGGAAAATGGAGTAATCCATAATGGATAGACTTACAGCAACAAGCTTAATTTCTCCACATTTGAACTTAAGGCTTTCTACATCTTCAGGCTAAGTTTGCATCAAAGCCATTGGAAAAAAACAAGCATGCATGGTTTTTGTCAAAAATGCCTATTTCCTTTCTCATCATTGTGGTGTTTCAGTATGTTGTTAGAAGAAAACAGAGGGAACTTGTTTTTCATGAGAGAGAAACAAAGTCAGCTGGGAGGGCTTGAACGGTGGGTTCTCCCATAAGTGTTCTCAAAGTGCCTTGCTCCAGCTAGTCGTCTTGGGCTTGAGGCAGGAATTGTTTTGTGACCTAGAATCGTCCCTTCTGCTTTAAATAATAAAAATTTAAAAATTAATCAGGATCATGTTAAAAGTATCATCATGGATGACTTCAGCATGAATTTAACCTTCCTTGATCATAGTTACCTTCTCTTCTTACTTCCAAAATAAATCATACGGAGCTGGCTTTTCATTTTTTCAGTGCCTGACTACGCAGGTACTTCATCAGCTCTTGTCTGTATAATCCCTCACCTGGTTTCAATCTCCACCCCCCAAGGTTGTCTGGTTTTAGATTTGTTTTTTTTAAAAAATCATTAGTGTGATATATTGTAATGTTGTATTTCCATCCAAATTTTTATTATGTGTATCTCTCATATTGGAATTTATCATCAGATAATAATGAATAGTATAAATAACCAACAGCCTAAATAAATGAATGATGAAATCCATCTTGGTTCTTGTTTTTGTCCAGATTTGAACTAAAGCTCCAGTCCTGCAACTTGATCTGGGGTCAGTGGGGGTCCACAGAGGGCCACCCACGCAGCTCTGATTGCAGACCTGGAGCCACAGATTGTTTACATTTTCCTAAAGAATCTAAAATAGTGACCAGATAGGCAGGGAGCGTGACTAAAGAAAATACAGCTGCTGCCAGCAGATCAAAACTCACAAATGCGGAGGTGGAGAACGCTGCCTGGAAAATTTTGAAAGTACGCTGACAGTGTACAACCCAGAGTGGTGGTACAAAGCATGCACAAGATGTGCTTGCAAATCCCAAAAAAAAGCTTTGAACTCCTAACTGAGAGAGATGTTCTTACCCAGTGGGAGAATCTCCTCAGAAAAATATCCTAAGCAAACAGTATTTTTCTACACTTAGAAATAAAAACCCTGTCATTCCTCTCAGGCTGTCTCCCGTTTGCATAAACCAGAATCATCTGTGTGAGTGCTGGCTCTTTTCCTCATATTTAGAGGACAAACAGCAGGGAATTTGAGAAGTCCTTGGAGTCAGGGTGGAGACGTTTTGTTCACTGCAGCTCCCTCGGCAGTGAGCCACCCACCAGCATGACCTGTTGCAGGTCAACATGGTCGGGGAAACTTCTTCCTGAGCAGACATCCAAGAAAGACATCTTACACCAGTGTTTGAGACTCCTGGTGTAAGGCCTTCTTTAAATGAATTTACTTAGCTGGAGGTGGTTCTGGAGGATGTGAACCTGCCAGGTGTGTTGAAAAGTACCCTAACCGGGATAAGCGGCAGTCGGTGCTGTTTGCTGTCAGACCTGTAGGAAATCACTCCACCTTTCACATTGTCCAAAATTGTCTGCTGGTGGTTTTCCTTTCCTGCCCTTAGCTGACATAGTTACGAGTCAAAGCAGCACAATCTCCAGGAGGAGGACCTTCCTGAGATCTCTGCAGCTGCCAGTTACCTCCAGGTTTTTTTTTCCTTTTAATGTCTGAATTACCTTTGAGTAAACACAATATTCCTCTCAGTCATGAGTGAAGACTTGTCTTCTCCACTGCCTTTGAAATGGCCATGCTTTTGCTCAGAAACTGCATTATGGTGTAAAACGTGACTTTGCTTTTGACATTGTAGAGAACCAACACGTGGGTGTCACTGTATGTAGAATAGGATTGTGTTACAAATTAAGGCACCTGAATGTGTAGGTCCCCATGCAGGTGACCAGGCTCCCTTTACAGTCAGCAGGAAGCTGGGGTTCCATTCAGCTGCCCACCACAGCAGACACCTGGTGCTCAAACCCACGTTTTGCCATCAGTGTCTATAGTGCCATAACACTCATGGAACCTACTCTGGGATTCAGCTGCCCTGTTAGCACAGAAGCTTATGTGTGTGCATCTAAATCAAGCCCATAGCCCAGCTGCAGATAGCCACCACTACACCTAAAACTAGATCCAGCCCCTCAACTGAGGTTCCTTTACGTGGCCATGAGCATCCAGAGACATGTGAAATGCCTGCAGGGCATCCAGGTGGACCATTCTTGCAGATCTCGTGGTGCACAGTCGTGGTGTAGTACCACCTTCCAAAGACTGTGACGTGCAAAGTATGCTAATTTGGTTGTTTATAAAGAAGTTTGGGATCCATCTGGGTTGCAACACTACATGTATATAAAGTCGTTATCTCTAGTGCTTCCTATTAAAATCTTGATATTTACTGCCCACTGGCATTTACCTAAAGTATAGTATTTGCAGTGTAACCTGACACTTAGAATAGGAAAAGTCAATTTAACAACCTGAAGCAGTAAATGTTAAAATGCGATTTTTCATTTATACAGAAGCCCTGATTTCTTTCTAGAAAAGTGTGAAAGGGACATGGTGTGAACATCAAAAGATTTCTGTGATGCTTACTTCATTGTGTTAGATTCCCTTGTTCTTTTTCAAGGTACAGAAAGCATTTTTTGGAAGCAATTTCTCTTTCACTTTATAACAACTGGCCAGCAAACCAAAATCTTTGTGTCTAAAAGCTACTTACAATTTTTTATTTCTCCTTTCCTTGGAACAGGTGCCTATTCCCTGTCTATTCGTGACTGGGATGATATGAAAGGCGATCATGTCAAACATTATAAGATTCGTAAACTTGACAATGGTGGATATTATATCACAACTCGGGCACAATTTGAAACTCTTCAGCAGCTGGTTCAGCATTATTCAGGTAATTTTTCAGATGATACACAGCACTCTTAAGTATTTTAAAACAACAGTGTTTGCTGCTGAGCTGACATATGTGTAAGATGCCCCAAAGAATCATTTGAGCTATGTCTTTTGCTTGTTGTAATGCATCTTCCATTATCCCTTTCCCATTACAGTTACAAATGGCCTTGAGTGCCATTCACAGTGTACAGCAGCAGAGCTTTTAAAAGCTAGCACTCTACGGAGGTAAAGGTTTTGCCTGCTCTCCCTCTTCGAAGCAGACAGAATTACTGAATTTGACTTGCACATCTCAAAGCATGAATTCCCTGTGCATAAACGAGTGCTAATATGTACCATTTTGCAGCACAATATTGATAATAAAGCAAAAAGGGAATTGTATTGTGGAATTCACTCACCTAAAGCAATGACCAAAAGGTTTGCATATATTACTTGACTCAAATTTTCCCTTTAGATTTGTGTTCAATGTGCAAAGTATTAACATTTAAATTATAATCAATCTAATTTTTAAAATAAATATGGCAAGTTTGGTGTTTCTGTATGCACAGTTTGTGTCTACCCGCCAAGCTCTTTTTTTTTTTTTAATTCCTATGATTAAAACGTGGCGTGCAACAGAGCATTCTGCTGTCACTGGGGATTGGGATATAATAGATGCAACTTTAAAACCTTCCAAACCTCTTCGTAGGTCACTGGTTCTTATATAGAAGATTGCCATGCTTCTCAACATGGTCACTTTTAAAGCAAAAGTTCGTATTTTAAATTATTTTGCTTTTTATTTTTTCCTTACTTTAACTTTCCATAATATTAACAGATGACCTCAAATGCTCACTGCTCAAAAACTTGTCATAATTTTTACTTGGGAATTCAGCTTCTCCGTGGGGTGTTTTTTCTGTATTCTTTGTATTCTGTCTGCTGTATTCTTACGCTATTCATACTAGACATCTGGCTGTCTTCTCTGCCCAATTTCTGATGGGTGTATACTGCCTGGGAGAATTTCTAGTTGTTTCTGGTGACTCTACATTAAACTAAGCTAAATAATGTATAAAAAGTCACATCTAAGGAAGATAATTTTCAACCCTACTATACCAGTTGGTATATGTCAACTTTTAGTTTTCTGTGGTCAGATTATTTTGGTTTTATATTTTCCATGCACAGATGCAGAAACAAATAGATCTGGAAGCAGGCAATTCTGTGCAACGAAGAGGTGTAACCGGTAGGGTCCAGGTAGGGCATCTCAGGAGAACGTGGTACAGACCCTCACTCCAGAGGTTTCACCTGTGGTCTTCAGACCCAGGTGAACACAGGAGCCTTTGTTCAATGCCAGCCCAAGCTGACTCAAAACAGAAAGGGTTCCTCTAAGCGCCTGCTCTGCATTCTGGATTGTGGGAGGTAGATGAGCACAATGCCTTGTGAGTGCCTAGGTTTACTTCTAGGGAGAGCTCAAAGATGCCCAAAGGACTCCATAAAGATCAGCTTGGTTCCTGAAGAACCACTGCCTATCCAACAGGACAGGTACGCTCTGCAGCCCACTCTTCAGCCTTCGTCCCATAGCTGATGAAACTGGAGGACCATTCCAGTCCAGGCAGCTGGAAACCAGGCTACCCAGATAGATAGTGTGCAGTTTGGTCTCATATAAGCAGTCCTAGGTCAGGAGCTGGAAGTACAAAGCAGACCTTTTTGCAGACGCTGCACAGGTAGCCCCACGCTGCGCTCCCACTGCACTGCCAAGTGCCCTTATTGCCCAGACTTCCCTCTTGTCCCAGCCCCTTCTTACCTGGATGATAAAATTAACTGCAGTGTCTGGATTTTCACAGATGAGATTTACGAATGAAAAATACTGAGATCCCCAGGGCATCCTGATGTCAGACTAAAGTCCAATAACAGCACGTCTGAAGCTGAAGCACGGTTCACCCAATCCCTAACAGCCGGCCTGTCAACCATAAGCTCTTGTGCGTGCAGTCTAGGCTTAACTGGAGCACCAGCATGCCAAGCTTTTTTTTTTTTTCAACTAAAGAAAACAAGGAGGTCTTAAAACCCTCCAGTTTCTTTCTGCAGCTGTCCAAACTCAAAAGGAAGCTTTCCAGATAGTATCCATATTTTGAGTAGTTCCTCTCCTAATGTTCCCGTTGGAATTATCTTGGAATAGACATGCCAACTGGTGAGGTCATCTTCCCTGTTTTGTGATCTTTGTGTTCTTGCTACAGCAGATACAACAAGGTCCTCGTCAGGGTGTCTGTAGGGACTTTCTCACCATCCCACAACATTTGGGTTGAGGTGGTAGAGCTTGGTGTTGCAAGGAGCTTCAGTGCTTGCCCACCTTGTAATGCTGAAACAAACTGTTCACCTGCCCAGAAAGAAATCTTGCACAGGAGAATACAGATTATGTTTGAATCTGAAGTACAGTTGCAGTTTCCCATCTTGTTCTGCTCTGCTGCAGCTGTTTTAAGATACAAGTTGCTGTGCAAGCTTTATGTCGTAGTCTGCTTTGTATGGCATAGTGTACTACACAACAGTATGTGTGTGTACATGTATATAAAAAATTGTTTTTACTCCTGCCAAAGTATCTTGTGACTTTTGTCACAGTTCAGTCTCCTGTGAAGCTTTGCAAGAGACACGTATAATCAATCTGCCCCAAACAATGCAGGACTAGCTGCGTATGCTAATACAGGTTTGCACTATAAAGAATGACAGAAAAAGTATTTTACAGGACACCTAGAAAAACACCTTTTTTGAGATACCCAGAAAAAAATTTGCAAAAAAACCTGCCAAATTTTTATTGCTGTGATTTTCAGAAAAAGTGAGTCTTCTCTGTGTTTCTTTTACTCAGTTCAGAAACAATCCAGTTTGTGACTTACAGATGATTTTTTAAAAGCTGTACTGCGCTATGCTATACCAGTTACTCATCAAGTTATCTTAATGCAGCACTGTGGGAGAAGGGAAATCCTGAGTCCACAAGAGAAACCGTTGGTGGTCACCTTCCATTTCAGGCTGTGGAAACAGACTAAAATATTTCCTGTTCTGTCTCAAATGAATATGTTTCAGTGTTCAATTTCTAATCTTCCAGGATGCTTTGTGGTATGCAACTAACAGCTGTTGTGAGTAGCATTGTTTTTATGCTTACTGTTTTTGTTTCATGTCACACTTTTTTTTCTTTCCTCTCCTTTGCTGTCGGCTTCACTTCTGGCTCCATCAGAGAGAGCTGCAGGTCTTTGCTGCCGCTTAGTAGTCCCCTGTCATAAAGGAATGCCAAGGCTTACTGATCTGTCTGTCAAAACCAAAGATGTCTGGGAAATTCCACGAGAATCCCTACAGTTGATCAAGAGACTGGGAAATGGGCAGTTTGGGGAAGTATGGATGGGTATGGAGCAAAATAATTATTTTAAAATAGCTCTCTGTGTGGGGATTACAAGATGGAAGGTGAAAATGTAGGACACTGTGACCCACAAGAAAAAAAAATGAGCAAGGCTCAAACTGTTGTGAAAAATGCCTTTGGAAACATGTCTTTGACTTTGAGATTCTTTAATCTTCGACTTTCACTGTAATTAGTGGCAAAAGAAAACTTAAATTCCACGTTTCCTTGGAAGGTTTCGATTTTGACAAATTAGGACTGTCTTAATAATAAATCAAGGCTCACATAGTAATCTATTAATTATACCAAGGAGCCTTTTTCTGCAAGCTAACAAAAAAGTTATCCAAAAATCAGTGTTTGCGAATGAATTTTAATGTAGCACTGAGGGACAAGTCACCTTCCATCTTTCTCAATGCATGCATAATTTTGGATTATAAGTGTGTTTTTTTTATTAATTTCCTCTCCTATAGAGAAAGCTGATGGTTTGTGTTTTAACTTAACTGTGATTGCTACGAATAATACCCCACAAACTGTTGGATTGGCTAAAGATGCATGGGAAGTTGCACGTGATTCATTATTTCTGGAACAGAAGCTTGGTCAGGGGTGTTTCGCTGAAGTGTGGCGTGGTAAGGCAGAGAATATATTTTGCTTTGGATGGATCTTTTAAGTCCCTCTTGGCAGAAATAAACATTTCAAGTAGAGATCTTAAAGCTAAAAGATCAGAATAGTATGAAATGTTAGTCTGTATCGCCTGAAACAGTCAGACCTGAATACAATAATCTATGGGGAAACTTATTTGCACACAGTGGTATGAGAGGTTAGGGCATTAAACTTCATTAATTGCATTGGGTTTATTTGGGTGACTACACACAATTGCTAGGTATTAAAATAGGAATGATGCTAAACTTGTAAGGCAGAGTGGCTAATCAGAAATTAATCTGGTAAGTAGACAATTTTCTCCTCATGTGTTTTAGCATTGATGGGGTCAAACCCTGAAAATGCTTCCATCCGCTCTCCCAGTTTAGAAATAATGAGAAGTATCAGCAAGCTGATATTGTCAAGCCAGCTTTCCCATGCATCCGCTTCTTTAGGTCTGTTTTGAAATTTGTATCTGCAGCAGAACCCCGTAACTCTATATAGAGACCAAGGACAATAGAGGCAAGACTTGCCCAGCCCGGCTGAACCCCAACTTTGAAGTCCAGAAATACTGACATTTTCCAAATCCACTGGCATTGTTTTCTGCACACTTGTGAGCTTTACTTACTGCTCCCCTCTCTATGGGCCTCATTCTTTTAATGACTATAAAACAATAGCAATTTAAAATATGCATAAATCTTAGTATAGCCATAGCATTTGAAACACAATATAGTGGCCATTTAATGGCAGGTGGGCTCGATTTTTGTGCCAAATTACTTTCTGTGTAGCTTCTTTAAAATTGCCAATTCAAATAAAGAACCACTATATATTGTTTCTTTACGTCAGAATCATTTGGTGGAGCAGTTTGGCCGCTCTTATTGTTGCAGTGACACAGAAGTATGTACAACCAGAATAACCAGCGGGCTCTCCTGGGTTCTTGCAGCTGTTTTCCATTGCAAGATTACAGCAAGGAGCACAGCAGCAAGTCTGTGAAATGTATAGAATAGAAATCTAGAAATTTCCAGAATTTCACAGAATTACAGCTGACCTGTTGCAAAGAAAACTACTTATGTTTTATATTGGCATCCTCAGATAATTGCAGTTTCACCTTCTTGATCTCCATCTTGAATGCATGCCAGAGTTTCAAGTTGGTGTTAATACTTAGTGGTCAGCTTTGTGTGCTGTAGACCTTAAACTGTTACAATAAGCTAAAGTAGCAAATGCAGTTTAAAAAAAAAATCAGATCTAAGTGCTATAAAGTGCCAAGTATCAGTACCAAATGTCTGTCAGAAACGCTTACGTTTCTTAAAGTAATGTAGAGTAAAAATATGTTAACAGCCCTGAAGCATTACCAAATCAGAATAGATTAACACAGTAAAAATTACTAAAAAATGTATTAAGTAGAAACTAACTACATATGGGAGGAATTCTCAGGGAGGTCTCTGCTAATTTTCCATTAGAGGGAAAAATAATAAAGCACAACAAGGAAATTTAACAATTTAAACTGAAATCTGGGCTGAGAGGATGTTAACCTTTTGTTTTATTTTCTTTCTTTAACTGGAGAAATTCATAGAGGTATTTAAAAATAGAACTGCTGAAAACACTTCATGGTAATAGGACGAGTCCTGGGATTTTTATTAAGGCAATGCAAACAGATAATACACAGTTAATCCCGTTAACACGCCAGATAAAATCCTGGTTTATTAATGCCAGGGACAGAAGCCCTGGTGCCGTGAGCCTAGGGTTTCATTCCTGGTTCATATAATCTGCGGTACCTCTGCAAAGTGGCCGTGACTGATGGCACTCTGTGACCCAGAGCCTCAAAAGCTCCAGGTAAAAGATGCTCCTTTTTACCCGTCAGAAAAGATTTTGGCCACCCTGCTTCAAATTAGAAGGCAAAACCGCATCCTTCCCAGCTCACGCAGGAGTGCCGCTAAAAGCAAAGTCCTGCTTCAGCTCTGATTTGAAGGACGGAGTCAAACCAAGACCTCAAGCGCACCAGGGTAGCGGTGGTGATAACTCAGGACATTATTGCACCACCGGTAGAGGTGACAGCACCGGGCACTGAGCTGGCAGAAGAAAATCAAGGCGTAGTGAGAACCAAAATTGCACTGCACACCTTTGGCTCATACGTGCCCGAAGCTCCCCTCAGACAACACCATGTGTTGCTGCATGGATCGTCCTGCAAGTGAGGGACAACAACACAGGCGAGGTGGCAGCTGGGACCTGACCACTTGCACAAAAACCAGCTCATGTTATGCTCTGGCAGCTTGCAAAAGCTCATGATGAAGTTATTTTGGCTTCACCAGTTCTTGTGCCGCAGCTGAGCCCTGGTAACTGTTCATGTGCTTTTAACAAAGACAAACCAGGCTTATTTTACACATCACCTTTTTTGATGACATCTTAGTTTATAGAAACTAGATCCAAGTCTGAGTCTTCATGTACTTGGTAGGCCTTCTGCTATCCTCATGCTTAAGTGCAGAGGAGTAGTTTTTACCTCGTATCATTAATTCCTGAAGTCATTTAGTATTGTTCTGCCTTATCACACAGCAGCTGCCTATCAACAGTTCACAGGTCCCATCAAAGCCATTTCAGCCCTGGCTCTGGAGCAGGGTTCTGGCAAGTCTGGGCAAGGGACAATCAGAATGCACTACAAAAGTGATGTTTCTGCCTATTTTAATTTTCCTGCCTTTCCCTTGCCCAGTCCCCCATCCCCCAAAAAAACTATTAACACAGGTAGGTGTTTTGGTTTGTTTTTTTTTTTTTTTTCCAGTGCTCCTTCTCCCCCTTGCAAATACCGGAGTGAAGCCCCACCTCTCGTGGGATGCCCTGAGTCAACCTTCTCCAGCTCTTTGCAGGCCCTTATGCAGGCTTGTAGGTGTTACAGAAGGCTTGGTAGATGATGGCTTAAAAATGATGCAATTTGTCCATCTCAGTGCTGACGCCAAGCAAAGAACAAAGTGAAGTGGACAGGAACCACCTCATTTTCACTCGGCAGCTGCTAGGCTTCTGGGGATGAGGAAAGAAAAAAACGCATTTTGGTTTGGAAACACGCCTGTGTTTCTAAAATGAAATAGATTCAGAATTTGCTTCTTGGGAATTTTTCTTAAAATATATTTTTTTCCTCTGACTCAGAACAAAAACAAAATGTTAAAATGTCTTGCAAATGGAAAGTTCTGGGTTTAACCAGTTTTGTTATCCAAATCTGTGACTGGAGCTGTGTTGTTTTCTGTAGCAATTACTCATTAGCAGGGGAATACATGAAGATGGATTTCAGCAGTCCTGTGTTTCTTACTCAGAGAAGGTTTCTGTGGACATCAGTGGAAGCATTGTCTGAGTAGGACAACAGCCATTTTGCCCTAGTGCCAATGGGAATATTATTTTTTCAGTATAATAGGAAAAAAAAAAATAAATATGTGGGAGGCATGGGAGGAATATAATGATAAGGCCACATGAGAAACCACACTTTAAAAAAATAATTATATGAAGTGTCCTTGCTAGTTTATTCCTTGGTTACATTAGGTATCAGGCAGAAAAAGCAACAGAAGATATTTAATCTAACTAAGTATCTGTGCTTGTAGGTACATGGAATGGAAATACTAAAGTGGCTATCAAGACCCTGAAGCCTGGCACTATGTCTCCAGAATCCTTCTTAGAGGAAGCCCAAATCATGAAGAAGCTAAAACATGACAAACTGGTCCAACTTTATGCGGTGGTATCTGAAGAACCAATCTATATTGTCACAGAGTACATGAGCAAAGGTGAGGTCAGCGCTGCTGCCCTTGATAACAGTATTTTTTTTTTGTTGTTGATGCTCCTTGGGGATACAGAGGGAGGTGAAATGTGATGCATGAACAGTGTGTGAGGAAGGAGAGAGGGAACAGGAAGCTAAATTCACCTCTGACTTCAGAAGAATTATGAATTCAGCTCTGAACTGGGCCCAAAAACTGACATCCCCTAGACATACAGAGAAAACTTGCACTAGGTGGGGAAGGGAGAAGTTGGTGCAGCCTAAGTACTTCCAGCTGCATCGGTATCTAAACTTCCCTGACAAGTGGAGATTTGCGTTTTCTAGGTTTGGATGATATTACGTGCTGCTTCCCAAAATGCTAGCTTTTCCTGGCACCAGAGAGTTCATATGGCATCTTCTTTCAGTGTTTACTTGTCAGCCTAAGATTTCTGTTTCTTCTTTTAACAATCCTGAGTTCTGTCACATGCACCCCGCTCCCAGATCACAGCTTAATTTATCATGCCGTTTATCATTTTAATACGATTGGCACATAGATTTCTTTCCTCCTCTTTCCCGTTCCCTTTCTCCTTCTCCTTTCTCTTTTTCTTTAAGATACTTAACTGGTAACAATATAGTAAAATGAGAAAAGGAAAAGTTTTTGCTCCGTCAGATCTCCAGCAGGGGTGCTGAGAGCAGAGCAAAAAATCTGCTTGTTTTGGAAAAGCAAATGGACCAAATAGGAAACATAAGTTCTCACAGGGAAGTTTCATTGTACATTGGAGGATATGCTCTGAAATTTTAAGTGCATTTTTTCAGTCTGTTTGGAGTTCGTTTTTATTTTCCTGGCAGGTGCTTGCCCACCTCCCTCCTCAGAGGCGTCCAAGCCCTGAGTAACTCACACTTTAATCATATGTCTCAGTGACAAGCATGTGCTTTTTTCCCTTTTAAAAAAAAGACTTCTCAAAATCCTTCTGAAGTACGTGGTTTATTTTGGCTTACTTTACTAGTTTTTACTGTAACATTTTACATCTTTGGATCTGAGCTTGAGGCTGACGATTTATCAAGGGAGAAAAGCCTAATCATCTGTCTTTTCCCCTTATTTATTAAACCAATTCACTTATTTAAAGGAGACTGCCACACTTCTCTGTTTCAATACAAGATGGGGAAGGGAGCTGTAGCATCCTAGACCTTTTTAAAAAGCTACAGGAAACCTCCTTGCTTTCCCTTCCACAAGGGAGCTATCTCCTTATTGCTTTTGCTAAAATTGATTCCATTTTATCTCCACTTCATCTTCTCTAGTTTTGCATAGTGGTCTTCTGAAATTAATGGTTCGTGCTACATTTAGTTATGAGTTACCTATAGAAGGAGCAGTACTAATTGCTAAGGAAAATTAGCCTTTGTTAAGGCTAGCCCCTTTGGGTTTACCGGGCTCCAGGCTGAGCTGTCTTTTGGAGCAGGTTGAGCTGGGATCTGACTTTTTCCATAACTTGTGTGGCTTGGAACCAAGCTGATGCTTTGCAGCTAGCTGAGGCCTTTAGAGAGCAGCAGGTATGTAGTTTAAAAGAGCACTGGAAAAGTTAAGAAAAATCAGCTTTCTCAGTAATGGTCGGGAAAATTAAAACCAATGTTGTTTCTTTTTACTGCAACTGTCTTTGGACTAGTGACATATTCTTCTGAAAGCCAACCTTAAAGCAGAATGAAACAATTATAATAGGAGAAGTCTAAGATATTGTGGGTTTTTTTGAAACTGTTCACTTGAACTAAAAACATTACTGTCTTTACTACTGCACCTGATGAATAGCCATTGTTTCCCTAACATCTCTCTAATTGTGTCAACTGTGCATTTGCAGGGAGTTTGCTAGATTTCTTAAAAGATGGAGAAGGAAGAGCATTGAAGTTACCGAATTTGGTGGACATGGCAGCCCAGGTCTGTCTTCAGAGTATTTAGCACTTGGGTGTATATGTTTTATAGCCCGTGTGCATCTGAGATCATTTTAAAATGCACTGATGGTGTTTTCTGCTTCTTGCAGGTGGCTGCAGGAATGGCATACATCGAGCGAATGAATTATATACACAGGGATCTGCGATCTGCAAACATTCTGGTGGGGAATGGCTTAATATGCAAAATTGCTGACTTTGGATTGGCAAGACTGATTGAAGACAATGAATACACGGCCAGACAAGGTAGATAGAGCAGCAGGCATAGAACTGAGTGTCGTTCTTGTGACAGGGGAAGAATAGAACATGGCTTTACAAAGCTCGCTCTCATATGCTTTGGGATTGCTTTCAGTAAATCCTGGACTCACATTAACTCCTAGCCCAGAACCTCACTGCTGAATGTGTATCCTAAGGAGAGCATCTTACTTAGTTGTCTTCCCTTTAAAGACTCACCACAGTGAAACAAAGATGATGAGTGAGAGCACGGGTGGGTGAAGTGACATTAAAGACAAGATCCTCATGATGCGGTAACAAAGAGGATACTTTACTTACCAGCTTTGAAAGCCTGAATGGGGTAATCCAGAAAAGCTTATGTAAACTACTTCTCTTGTAGTGTGCCTTCTAGTGTTTACTAACTGCTATCAGCATTGCTGTGCTATTCTTATTTTCTTTATTTCAGACGGGTCAAAGAATTGTGTCTCTATGCAATGGAGCTGTCTGTCTGAGCACTATGTTTTCTTTGGGAACTTAAGAAGTTGCTTTAATAGGAAAGCTGTTTTCCAGTGCCACACAGAGTGCTGGGCCCAGCCAACCGCTGATACACTATAAAAACGTATCCAAGAGTATTGTAGCTTTTTTTAAAAAAGCATGTGTGTGCTCAGACTGAGCCATGACACAGGCTCTTTGTAGTTACTCATTCTTCACAAGTCATGCTTAGTTGTCAGATGGTGGTCCAAGTTTGCAGAGCTACAGTTTTGTTCTCTTTCTGTTGGCAGTACGCTGGTAGTGCTTGCTCAACATGTGTCGGCAAATACCACTCTGTCCCTTTCAGTGCCAAAGCCAAGGAGTGCCCCATTAAACACTGCTGTACGTCATCAGAAAGCCTGGGTTGGTTAAGTGCTTCATAATGTGCATTTACCCCTTCCTCTTGTGAGTTTTTTCTCTTGACCAGAAGTCCCTGTTTCAGCATGGATTTTGCCGTTAATTCCTAGGAAAGAGCTAACCTCTTTCTGTAGCTTTCGAATGTTGACAGAAGGAACCAGAGAGTTTCCAGCAGGTCTTGTCTTGGCCTGGGAGATGCAGCTCTCATGCCATTCACACCCCTTTGAACTGCTGTCAGCAGTATTTGGTGACAGGGATGTGGACCACAGGCTGCGTCCACCCTAAAAGTCGCCTAGTTCACATTTGGACGGTGAGACCTGATTATTCTGCAGGGAGGTGGCCTTGAAGAACCTGTGATAGGTACTAATGTAGAGAGTTAACCACGGTTTGTTTCAGCTTGAGGCTGGGAATTGCTCCTTGCTAGAAAAAATAGCCTCATGTCATTCTCCCCAGAGTAACAAGAGTGTCTGTAGGCTCTGGTAGACAGAAAGCTGCCTGCTTGCAGCTCCCCTCTGTAAAATGAGAAGAGTTTTCTTTGAACAAGGCAGCCAGATCCAGGCTGCAAAATGACTTTGAAAGTCTCCTATATGATCTCCATTTCTTTCTGGTTTGCTGCCATGTCTTTTGTTCCCTTTGGAAACCAGCCAACATATAGTTTGACATGACAAATTACTTGGTTTAATAGACAAGTATGTGACCTACTTCTGGCTGCATCTCTTCAGGTTCCCGATCCCTAGAAAATCCTCTGATGACCTGTTTGCTTTCTGATTTAAATTTCTCAGAATAGTTTTGCCCTCTTCACATGTTAGAAAGCTGTGAAAACTTACCTGGCTGTTGTTGAGAAGAAGCTTAGATTTTTAAGACAATAAAAATTATTGGATTTTGGGTGGGAAAACTTTGAGCTGAGAAAAGCATAACAGCAGGACTGGCAGGGAGAGGCCGCATAGTCATGGGTATCTCCTGCCCTTCTTCTGCAGCAGAAATCACTTGTATTGTGGAAAAAGTGGCTGATAAGGGAGAAGTAGTTTGTCTTTTAACCTACATTGCTGATGATTAGGAGATCTGCGTGGTGTTTGCGTGACTTCATCTCATGGTGCAAGTATGGAAAAGTCACTCATCCTTCACATACTTCAGGGCAATGGGCAATACTTCCTTCCTCTGACCTCAGGGTCAGGCTTAAGTCCTTCAGAGCTACAGAATTCCTTAAAAGAGAGACCCAGCACTGTAACTACAGGCATCCTGTAGAAAGATATTCCTACTTTCGCTAGTGGTTTTTTGACCCTTTCTTAAGTGGTAGCTTGTTCTAGGGAGGGGTGCATTTTTGACCAAGCAGCACACTCTCAGTTTACATTTCACTGCAATTAACCTGACTTCCAAACCAGTTGGGCAGCCGGGGTGAGCCTAGGACCTTTAATTTATTGAGGAAGAAACAGGGTTTCTAATGTGCCACTGGAATTTTTAATCAAGTGAGTTTCAGTCCTGGTTTGTTTAGTTAAACTTTGGTTTGAGCATTGCTTGGTGGAGACCGCAGTATCAGAAGGAAATGGTTGCCTCTGCTTGTTTCCCATGACCTATTACTTCAGCCTCCAAGGGGACGCATCTGGGGACTGCTCTGTTTATCTAACTGACTACTGCTTCAGGGGGAATTTTGGCACAGGAGGAGAGCCTGGCTAGCGGAGGGGAGAGGGACGGGGAGAGGTCCAGACTGGCAGCTGCTGTGGGAGAGAGGCAATGTTTTGCCTTATGAAATCTGAAGATTAAAGCCTTTGGTCACTCTCTCCTCAGCAATCGTCTTTCTTTTGGCTCAAGTCCGTTAGTACAGAGCTCGTTGTCGGCGTGAGGCAGAGGTGGTTTTCTCCAGCCTTGCTTGATATCCGTCTCCCTTCCCCCACTGTCACTGTTGTCTCCGATTAAATATTTTGAAAGGAAACAGATGGGAATGCTTTGAGCCCCAGCGGGCTGGAGCGCGGGATTCCTGAACCTGTATGGGTATTACTTAGCCTAGCGGTAATGTTTTACTGACCGGTTTATTTTCTTTTTGATTTGAACAAAGGAGGCCTGACTGCTCCTGATTTATGAGAAGTAAATAAAAAGCGGTTCGTTGTCTGCACTGCCATTTCTCAGCAATCATCAGGAAGGAAGGAGATGATCATGCCACTAATGATTTAAAGTGTGTGACTAGCAGCTATACGCTGCCATTAAATAATGCAAAAAAAAAGTTCTTGGCTTGTAATGAGCATTTGGCTCCTCTTGCTTTTAGAGGAAGTGAGTAATCAAAGGGGAAAAACATGCCTATTCAAGTGACGCCCATTTTAAAGGCTCCGCTGGCGGACTGTATTGCAGCCTGCACCAACATCTTCTGGCTGTTGCTGTCGCAACATCTTCTGCCACACAGAGTGTCAAGCATTCGGTCTTTTTTCCTTCCATCAGTGATGACGCTTGTGTCAGTCCTGTAAGGCAAGCCTTAAAACCTCTGGTATCATACAGGACAGGGAGAAACTTCCCATCAGCTCCAACACAGGATTTCCCATGCAGTTCTGCTACCCTTACGCTGATCTGGGTCGCAGCTATGTGGAGTTTTGGCCAAGCACTTGGCATTTTAGTGGAGGGTGCAGAGTGCTCCGCAAAGTTTGCTGAGGAAGAGTTGTTACTATTCTAAGCAGTAGCAGCTGATACAAATTTAAAATTGCCTTAAAAAAAAAAAAGAGCAGAGTTTTTTTCCAGGCCTTGTTTCTGCTGCATACACTGGCAGCACTTGCAGCAACGCTGCTCCAAGCACACATGAAACAATAAGGATCTTTCTGATGCCTTCCAGACAAGTCAGAGCTATTTTGGGAGCACTAGTACATGTTTGTAAACTCTCAGATCATTTTTGCCTCCTTAACACTTAGAAATACCTCCTTCCTGCCCTGCTTAAAAACAAATGCTGGTGATTATTTTGATTTCCTAGAGTTGAGTGGGGATTTTTTTCCCCTTCCAGGGTCTCCCCAGTCCTTTTGTAGAGACTTGGCTCCCAGCTGACCAGCTAATCAGATCTCTCTTGTGGGTGTACAGCGAGCTGTAACGTCCAGGGCTTTGTTCTTGCTCTTTGCCTGCCGTTCCCCAGGCGAGCCGTGGAGCGGATAGGAGGAAGGACTCTGGCTTCTCAGCAGCCAGCCCCCGGGGTCCCTGAGGGAGATCACTGGTACGCTGCTCCCACAGAGATGCCATCTGCTCTTCGAGAAGGAGCGTGGCCAGGTCAAGAGGAAGGGCGAGGGGAAGGGGGGCGTGCAGCAGAGGGTGAGAAGGGTGTTTAGATCCACAGTTCCGCCCCTCGTCCCCCGCTTCCCGGGGAGGGGTCAACCTGCTTCTGATCGCTGATGTTTTGCCAGGCTTGTAATTTCATGTTTTTTCTCACAGCACAAAAAATGTAATTGCGCAGTCCCTCCCACACGGCACTCATCATCGCCTACCAGGGCTGACTCGTTTCCTGTTACGTGCTCACTTCAGTCCTTCATTTTTACCTCTTGCGGCTTTCCCTTTCCAGCCCCAGGAGCAATTCAATGCTGCACTATGTTCTCTGGTCGCTAAGCCGATAGTTTTCCTGGTTTTTCATAGAATCATAGAATGGTTTGGAGTCTTAGAGCTTGGGGTGCTGTGTCGGGTTTGGTTTTAATGCATGAGAGGCAGCAGCTTTGTAGCATTTCCGGGAACAGGATCATTATCAAGGCTGCAGTGGCTCTGGGGCATGAATTTCAGAGGTTTTTGCTTCGATCAAGATTTAGATCTGAAAAAACAAAGCTCTGAGGGATTTTTGCTCACCTCAGAAGAAACCATGCTGAGAGTTGTACATCAAGGTCACTAAATTATCCGGGGCCCCTCCACTCCCTCTCATCACGCGACCTGCTTATAGACAGCAAAGAATTAAAGCAGGGCCAGGGATTGATTTTTCCCAAGGAAATCCTCCTGGGAGATAACCTGTGTGAATGCCTGGGCAGACCCGGGCAGAGGTCCCAAGAACAGGGCTGAGCCTCACAAAAAATCCTCAGAGGTAGGAGGCAGGGCCGGCTGCTCTAACTCTAAATTGTACGAGCAGCTTTGGCTTTATGTGGTTAGCAGCAGTGTGTAAACCCCAAAAAAGGCTTTCACCAGGCTGAAATATTTCAAAAAAAGGAACAGGGACAAAGATGCAGATTAGTACCTTGCTGTGGGGCAAAGGCAGGCTACCCTGACCTAATGAATGTGGTGTACGGTTGGTTTGTACGCATGCGGTTACTGACCTGCTAGTTTGTCATAAAATGAGTTCCAAAAAAGAAAGAGAAATCCCCCCCACTGATGTAAAATCTGCTTTCAAAGTAGGAGATAGACTGCCTTGTCAGCTGGGGTAATTTAGCTTATCAGATTTATTAACATGCTTGCCAGTAATACGCATTTTATCTGATGATCTGATGCTGTAATTTGTTTGCGGCACAAAGTCAGCTTGTTTAATAAGCTGCTGAGGCCTGGGCAGAGGGAGAGGGTGGGTTTTTTAATCGGTGTGTTGGGAAGAGAGTTAGCGCAGAGATTGTGTGTCTGTCAGGAGCCATGCACAGCGTCTGGCCTGTGCGAACGCTTCATGTAGCGCTAGCCGTCGGGAGGCTTCGGAGCGGCACTCAACACATTTGGGGATTTTTGTGTTTTCCCAGAAATGCACTGCCTGTGTCTCCAGTGCCAGACATTAGATGGGAGGCAGTAGCTTGAGGGGGATCCCTGTTAGACACGCGCACCCCCAGTCCCATTCACACGAGCAGTGTGTGATCTTTGTGTTATTGCAGTGCATGTGTCGGACCTGCAGCTGTGCGGGTGGCCAGCCCGGTACGTCCTCGCTGGTCTCCACTCTCCCCTTACTGGTGGGTCTGCCATACTGGGTTGCAGGGCTCTCTTGGACCATCTAGCCTCCAGCATGCATTACAGGGCCAGAAAAACATGAGGCGGGTCTGTGCTAGCCACCTGTCTGCCAACCTTGCCTTTCCCTCCTCCCCATCTATTGCTTCAAACCAAAGTTCAGGAGATGCTGCACAAAATGCAGAACATGTGATTTTTGTATTAGTTGTTTTAGCCAGAGAATCATCCACGGCAGGGGCAACATAGAAACTTAACGAGTAACTATTCTGCCATCGGAAAATCCACAGCACAGACTATTTGTCTTCTCCAGTAGTGCCCGTCAAAGTCCAATGGGGTTTGTACTGCTCTAGCTCTCAGGAAAAGGGGTGTGCTGGAATTGTTCCCCGTTCTCACCTACTTACCTTGCTTCTCATCTTCCCATGGTCCCTCATCACACCACGTATTCACCTTGCAGTGCCGCACTGGCGGTAGATGAGGAAGGCAAAAATAAGGAGGGATTTGGCAACAAAGGAGTCTGAAGAGATTTCCTTCCTCCAAAGATGAGTTGTGGGTGGTTGCTACCTTTGGATCTGAGTATGAAGCACAAGGGAGTTAGACCGGGTTTGGATCAGCTTCTCAGAAAAACAACTGATTAAAGGAAGAAAAAATTGTTGAACAAAATGTGTGCAATGTGCGAACGAGCAAACCTGCGTGCTTGGCTGTCTCACATGGCACCAGCCAACGTCCAAGCCTTCAGGCTGCTGACCAGCCTGGAGCTACTCCTTCACCTGGCATGGTGCTTGTGTACTATCTCAGCTGCACGTAGGAGAGAGCAGAGGGACATTACCCCTCATATTCATGGCATGCCTGCATAAGCCCGTCTAAAACCGTGCACTGTAGGCCTAGGGAACCCAGCCTCCAGCTATAAACAGCTTGTAGTTTTTCCAGGGACTGGCAAGGGGTGTATAGCCTCAGGATCTGCCGGTGGCAGTGAGGGAGCCAGTTGCCAACCGCACGTGGCTGCTGGTGCTGCTGGAGCGGGGCCAGCTTCCAGCATAGAGGCTCAAGTGATGGCAGGCTGCTGCTGCAGAGATCTTGGACGTCATGGCCAAGGCAAATTTTAACAGAAGACGAAGTAGGTTTTGAGTCTTGTAAACTAAGGTTGGTCCCATGAAAGAAGTGTAGGCTAGGGAGATTGAGGCTGTGCACCTGAATTTTAGCTCCTGCCTGCGTATCAACTAATGGAAACACAGAAGAGTCAGACATTTTTGAAAGTCAATAGACATCCACAAACCCTCCAACACCTTTGCAAATCAAACCACTGACGTGTTGATGCTTAGCTAGAATTAAATTCCTGACTTCAGGCATTAGGGATTTGAAACTGTCTTGTGTCTTTAAATTTAGCAAGACTTACTTGAGCAACTGCAATTTTCCCTAGAAAAACATATTTGTTTATGAGTAGTATTCTCTCTTAGGATAACTTACATGTAGAGCAGGAAAACTTTTAGCATACCTGATCTTTCACTAAGTAAGGAGATGAGAATTGCCACATTCACTTTGTACCCTGAGTCAAGTGGTACAGCAGAAGATACGGGGCATCGAGCACTGGATGTGTCAGCAGAGCAGCGCCGGCAGGGAACCGTAAACTGCCATAGTTTCACTCCCTGAGAGTGATTTGTCCACGTTGTTACACTTTCCATGCTCCTCCTGAAAGCTAAGGGAACTTCTATGAGAGGGTGGTGAGGAGTCAAAGTCAGTCTGTGTCCAAATTCAGGAGTGTTTGTCGCTAGGGATCAGCAATAAGCGATGCAATGCTATTGCCTGGATGTTAATACAAGGCACCAGGGAAATGCCTGCATATTTTTTCATACATGCTACGAGTTAATTATTACCACAAGACTTTTCTTTAAAGTCATACTGAAAATATTTTCCCTAAGAAAACAGTAAATGATTGGAAAAGCAAATAAATCAGTGTTTAAAGGCTTGTTATCTTACCATCCTTACCACAACTGGCTCCTGCAAGCTCTGATGATGGATGAGCACATTAGAACTGCACGTATTTAAGGCACTACAGGCTTTTCAGTGCCAGGAGCTTAAAGTACACTGTCAAGTTATAAATCACAGGCCAAAGTTGTGCCTTGACATCATTGCACTCCAAGCAACTCGAATGGCAGTATTACTTTTAAGTCCTTGTATGTTTCTAATGAAATATTAGGTTTGGTTTTAATTTATGTTTTTACCATGTTTGTTTGTTTTGCATTTTGCTCAGCTTGAGCAGGGAAACAGAGAGGTACATTTCTAATAAATCTCACTTCATATGTGCTAACTGTGTTTGACTTGCAAATATCACAGGGAAATGTTAATTTAAAACATTTTGCGAGAAAGAATTTCTATTTTATTGGGCTTATTGGTTTTTAAAACTTTTTTTCCTCTATAAAACTCAAACCTGAATTAAAATGTCTCAGCCTTCTCATGGGACGTGGGACAAACCCACCCCTTTCCTCCTAAGTCTTTCCTTCTGCCCTACACGTTCCACCCACTCGTCCTCTTTGAACCTACTCCGTGGAGCTCTTTGTTAACGCTTGCCTGCAGCTCTGTCCGCCTGCACATGTTGCAGAACAAAACAGTCACCTGCGGAACTGGTACTTTCATTCTGTTTCTACTCTGATTAAGACTCATTCCTTCTCTCATTAGGTGCAAAGTTTCCCATTAAATGGACTGCGCCAGAAGCGGCATTGTATGGAAGGTTCACAATAAAGTCGGATGTGTGGTCTTTTGGGATCCTACTGACAGAGCTGGTAACAAAAGGGAGAGTGCCGTACCCAGGTAAGGAAACAGTCTGAGCCCCTGCTTCACCTGGGGAAAAGAGTGGGAACGAGCCATGTGCTTCAACTGAAATTTGTGTTTCTTTTCACTGGGCTCAAAGGAGGATGGTTATCATGCGCAAGTTCTGCGTATGCTTGAAAAACTGACTCTGAAAGCCAGTATGTGATAGTCATGATGAAAGTGATAAGAGGACAGAAAATCCAACATATCCATTTCTAATTTTTTTAATTATTCTCAATTCATATGCTTTCTAGCCAAATAATGAAAGCAATGTAAAATTACTATACTATGGAGCAAATAGCTCTCCACAGTGTTGCATTCACTTTAAGACACCAACAGTTAAACTCCCAGAGTGGCATTAGTCCGTGCATTCTATCAGTCTCGTTCTCTGCAAGGCTCGATGACTGCCTGAGTGTCTGGTATTACCACACCTCTTTTTTATAAGCCCTTAAATTTCAATCCTTGCTTTTGAGGCGGATGGAAAGGAAAGAACATAATTCTGTAACATGCAGGTCGGAGCTCATGGCAGGGTCACAGCAGGGCCAGATTCTCTGCATGGGGGAACCAGAGGCCCCATGGCTCTTTGTTGAAACCCTGCCAAGCATCCGATGGATTAAGATTTGTAGGAGGGGTGACTGGATCTGCCTGTGCAGAGAGAGCTTTTCATTCTGCTGCCCCTCTGAAGATCGTAGGCATTCAGGTGAAGAGGAAAGAGGTGAGGTGAAAGCAGTGCATTAGGTGGAAGATAATTTAAAGCCTTCATTTTCTTGTCAGCACAAACACTAACAACAGGGCATCTAGCTGCATCTTTATTCTTTTCCTTTTTTTTTTTTTTAATGTCTCTAAATACTCACCAGTATGGCTATGTGCACTGCAGCTGATTTAATGGAAAGTGCCCTAAAGCAATTTGAATTTTCCAATCTGTGCTGTGATCAAGCAGTCAGATCCATATATCAAATTGCGCAGGAGAAGCATCAAGGTGGAGTTCAGTTTATCCTGGGGTATCTCATGCCACTTCAGAAAGCTCAGCTCAGCAAAACTAAACTCCCAGTGTTTTACCATGAATTTCAACTTTGCTAATGCCTGGCAACCAGTAGCTGATATTTCGGAAGAGAATATGAGGACTGGAAGGCTTCTCATGATCAGCAATGAATTTTGGCATGGTTAACAGGGAACAGCTTAGCAAAGCTGTGACTGTGACAGCAGAATGAGGTAGCAGAAAGTGAGATGGCATGTTTCTGTGGGAAGGATGAGTCCCTCTGCCCAGCACTTCCCCATGCTGTTAAAGAAAAGTGGGTGTTGCCACTGCACAGGGTGGCTGTGTCAGTAGCCAGCACAAAAGTCTTCTTCCCGTGAGGATTACTGGCAGTGGCGTGGGAGAGCTGTGATTTACGTGGGTTTATTGAGGGTTAAATGCAGACACAGCACAGCGTACGAAGGTGGAAGATAGAAAGAAAATGTGTAAGACTTAGCTGACGTAGAAAGTGGGCAATGCTCCTGGCTGGGCTGCAGGAAGAGGAAACGCCTGGTCACTACCAGCAGAGTGGGTGCAGAGGGACACTCATCAGCCGCAGCAGAGATAAGGTGAATTTTTTTTGCCTGAGCTCTGCATTGGTGGAGCAGAGATGCTTTGTGACTAGCCTTCTCTCTTATCATGTGCAGGAGCATGGACACACACACAAACAGAGGAAAAATACTGTTTGGCCAAAAGTGACCATCTAAGCCCCATGTTAACACACAGGTTCATAACCTGGCCATTGTTGGCCATGGCAGCAGAGGGTGTCTGCACTTCCCAGACTGTTCCTTTCCCTCCCTGGAGGAGAAAGAGGCCACTGGATGTGGATATGCATTTAAGTGCTTGCAATATATAACTTCTTATAGGATCCATGACAGAAATCTCAGGCATGGTCTGTGTCCTGAAAATGTGGACAGTTTTATTACACGTCAGTCTGAACATATCAAAGACAACTAGCAGCATCTCTCCTCTATCAGTGCTGTCCTCCCCCTTCACCCCTCACTGCATAAAGCCCTCACACACTGGAAGTCCTTCTAGCTCACTCTCCCCTCACCTGTGCTCAGAAGACATCAGGTAGCTCAAAGCAACTTTTTGTGTATTACAGATCACAGAGTCAGCAATTTTCTGGATGGTCATGCACTCCCTGGGTTATGCACTGCCCGAGTGCTACACCAGAGCTCTTCCTCCTCACCCTGCTCAGCCAGGAGGCCTCAACCATTCTTAACCATTCTTAGCCATTGTCCCTGCTCACTGCAAGGGGGTTGGACCAGATGACCTTTAAAAGGTCCTTTTGAACCCAAAACATTCTATGATTCTGTTCTTATGGTCACCATCACTCCCCTGTCAGTTGCCTAAGGGCAATCTCTATTTTAAATTTGTATTTCCAAAGTCCTTAGAGATTTCAATTTGGTCTCATTCCCCAGATCCTAACTGGGAAGACTTTGGCAATGGTGGAGAGGAGCTAGCGCCTTCTCAGAAACCTGTCTTTGCGTGTGGGATGGAAGGAGGGCTGACTTCTCACGCTGACAAAGACCTGCTGAGCCCCTCAGCAAGGACTCTATTTTCCCCTGACATAGAAAGGATCACCCACCCCACTTCCTTCTTCATGGTGGGAAGAGGAAGGACCTCCTGCAAGGATAAAGCTTGATGAATTCAGGTCCCTGTCTGGGGCAGGGAGTAGGGTTCAGATGCACGCACAGGGCTTTTCCTGCCATCGCAGCATGGCTTGCTCAAGGAGGAAAAGAAGGGAGTGCAACCACCCTGAGAGGCAAGACTCAGCCCTCTCCACCCAAGTAGACAACCTATAGGTGAGAGAATGCAGTTTGTAGGCACTGCCGACCACTTTGCCACCCAAGGCTTGTGGATTTGCAAGCTATGGAAAGGGTCAGCCTTGAAATAAAAAGGGTCATGGGGCTGTCACTCTGCTGTAATACCCAGTTTCTGAAATAGTTGGAGGCATGTTGTCCTGACGTTCCTGCTTATAGCTTGTAGGAGGCCAGGGGAGTGGGGAGAGGCCCTCAGACAAAGGGATTGCCCTCTTGTTTGATGAGATCTCAGTGCCTGGAGAGATTATTTATAGCACACGCCCCAGTCCTGTGGTGGTAACCATGCCCACAGGGAACTGTACCTGGTGCCTTGGAGAACCCAGCATTGTTTTAAGCTTGCATAGGAGGGGGGAGAAGGACAACGAGGAGGAGAGAAGGAGAAGGCAGGCAGTATATAGGAGGGGAACAGACTGCGTGTGGAATGGGACTTGGCATTCATTGTCACCTGGATTTCAAGCAGTTCCTGTCCTGATGCCCCATTTTGGAAAAGGGCTGGGGCAGTGGCAGGACATGTGAGGAGCAAGGATTTTGCTGGCAGAGGTGAAGGTCAGCCTAGAGTTCATAACCAAGCCTTGCCCCCAGACCCTATAGCTGCCACAAGCAAGACTGACTTTACTTTTTGACAGGTGTCCTCACCTTCAGCCAAGCCTGTTTCTCTGTCAGTAAATATAATGGGCCACTGTGATAACTAATTTATTAGTGCTTTTTCTAGACTTCCCTAATGCTTTCCCATTCTTTTCACAAGGCAGCAGACTGAAATAAGCAGCTTTTGCAATCTTTCTGGGCATTGAGGTTCTATTTCCACTATCACAGTGGGGAAATAAGAACTAGATATGGACAGAAGAGGAGCTAAGTTTAAAAAATAATCTGCCTAGTCAGCCTTTTTCAGTGTCTGTTTATTTCCTCTGTCACAAATTCCCCTTGTATCTTAGGGAGTTTTTTTAATGGAGTTCAAGAGTAGGAGGCTGCATTTCTCTAACAGTAGTCAGAGTTTGGGTTTTTTTAACATGTTGCCTTTTGAATAGGCAAAAATCTCAGCTGCACTATGCAAGCACCTCTGAACTTGGCCCTTCTGCTTTCTGCTGCATGTGTTGCATCAAGAGCATTTAAATTTTATGTCTAGTGCGACAACCACCACAATGATGTCCACATGCTGCCTCCAGCTAGGTGGGTGGGTCTTCAAGTTTGGGCTCCAAGAAGCTCTGCAGTGCTTGGGAAGCTGTGTTCAGGCTCCTCATCCCTGGGGGATGCTGAGACACAAGTGCCAGAGAGTGCATGGTGCGCTGCCCAAGGCTGGGGCCTGCGTATGTGTGTGTACGGTCATCGTGGCTGGTAGACAAAGAGTTGAGAGAGGTGCATACTCAGCAAATAGCGCAGATAAGCTCAGGTGGGTTTCTCTGTAAGCAGGAAAGCTCCACTTACAAATGCTGTAGCTCAAAGTTGCATCTCTTTTACCAAGCAAATAATAACTTTATTTGAGGAAAAAAAAAACAAAACAAACCAAAAACACAAACACCACACACCACCCAAAAACCCAACAGATATTCATAGCCTAGCTTTGTGACTGTTTTGAGGATCAGGAGTTGTTGGGGGTTTTCAGGCCTTAATTTCTAAATGAAGTGGCATGACTTCTGCATTTTTAAACCTTGCTACTACTTTTGCACAGCAATCACTAGGTTCACATCGTACTCAGTAAGAATAGCATTATGCTTCAAAAGTTGTCTTCCTTCATGATCAGCTTTCTTGTTCCCTTCAGTGCACTGTTGTGCCTGTGTAAGGAATAATCTCCCTGCCTAAATCTCATATCCCATCCCTGTGCCTCACCTCTGGCTTTTCTTTGAGGCTGTCCGTGGAAGTTAGGAATTCTGCATCTAGATCAAAGTGAAGAAAACCCCAAAATCAACGTGTCTCCATTGTGCCTCTCTCTTTCAACAGCATGCTCTGATTACCAGTGTGATCTAGCCCCTCTGGAGGACTACATAGTTTTACCTTTTCAACCGTACTAGGGAAGGGCCAACATATCCATGTCAGAGGAACCTTTGAACATGAGCAAAGGCACAGCTTTGGGTTCTTGGAGAATCTGAAATACAGCATTTCTTGGGTTGGCCAGCCACTGAGCTGTTGTTTTAAGAGTCCTGTTTTCAGCATTTGTGTCTCTATTATTTTGATCGTTGGTCTGAAAGCATGCAGTGAGTCTTGAAGGAGCATAATTCTCAGTCCAACAGAAGAAAGCAAGAATAAAGGGGCTTTAAACCATCACTGTCCTCACTGGACTTCACGTTGCCCAGAGTAATCTATATAGCTTATTAGTTTTGGATGTGGGGATGCTGCCTAGTTACAGTAATGCTTCCTGTCTTCTGGAAGAGCAGCGTTGCCCAGATCTGTGCTATTTGCACATCTGTTGTGCTCCATCTAACCAAGATCCTCAGAGCACTCCACAGCCCTTGCCAGTGTTTTCTTTAGCCACAACTGGAAACTTTACATCCTCTTTTATGTCACATGTTTGGTTTTTTTTCCTCTTTTATGTTCCTCTTACTACTGCAACTTTTCTAGGAAATGTCAAGCTGCATTGTGTTTCTGTCCTCAGTCCATATGGGCAGGAGATTTTTATTCTATTGAGCATTAAAGTAGCCATATCCAGTGACATCCTAAGATGGAGGTTTCACTAATAAAACTGGATGGTGGGAGGGTATTTCATTTTTGCTCTTCTCAGGGAATAAAAAGCTAAGGGAAAAGCTGTCTTTTGGAAATTGGATGCTTCCTCCTTGGTCCAAATGGTAGTTCCAGAAACTTCATGAGCACAAACTGATTTTCAAGCAGGTGAAATAGCTGTGGTCTACAGAAGAATATTGCTGAGTAGTTTATTCCACAGATTTAAGGATTTTTAGGATAAACTTTTATGGGATCTAGATGTGTACTGCAAGCAGAATTTCATTTATTATTTACTAAAAGAGTTGAAACTCTTGGGTATTCATTAAGCAAGAGGAGTTGTACAGACTGCTCAGATATTCTCTCTGTGGTGTCAGAAGTGCGGACACAATAGGCGCCTGCTATCAAATGGGAAACACTAACACTTGTACGATAAGATAAGTGAATTTAGATAATAGGTTTGTAAACATAAATAGGCCTTTTAAGAGGTAGAAAGGATACCTGAAACACTGCTATTTTTATAAGTCTGACTAATAATCCAACTGATTTTGAAAAAAAATGTACTTGAAGCTCCTTTTTTTAAATTAGTAGCACATGTCAAAACCAACAGAATTTCTTTGGCAAGCCCTAGGTGCTGTAGCCCTTGCTGAACTTATGAATTCCAGTAAGAAACACAAGGATTACTTGATTTAGTTTCATATCTGGATTTTACTGGGAGAGAGGTGAAAGGAGAAAGGAAAAGAAGGGCATTTTCCTGGATTATACTGTGATGAGCAAAACCTGGCTTCACTGACTTTCCAGGAACAAAAAAACGACTATGATTTCAGACAGCAATGTCTTTTTTATGTTCTTTATTGTATCTTTTTCTTTTCTTTTTTTTTTTTTTTTAATAAGGGAAGTGAAGAGCTGTTTATGTTTTTCCTCCTCCCTCTCTCTCCTCAGGGTTTTTCTTCCAGCGTACAGTTCCTTATCAAGTTTCATAGTGTGCTTTGCAGCACTGAGTAATGCACTGGATAAAAATACCAAACATTTGATATCTTAGAATAACAAATCAGTTGGGAAGGAGCTTTGCTGCTGCTGTTGCTTCCACCCATGTTGTACTTAAAGGGATACTGCCAAAAAACCAAAAAAAACCCCCCCAAAAAAACGCAGTTTGTTTGTGGTTTAGGCATATAACAATAGATGAGTTACTGCTAACACTTATCTTCATAGCCTTTAGTATGTGAAGGAAGCAAAGCACAGAAGTTCTTATCCCAAAACATGGGATAATTTAGCCAATTCAAAGACAGGGATATGAAAAAAGGGTGCTGGTTTTTGTTCAAAACACAAATTTTTAAAAAAATATATTGAGAACACAAAAATCAGCAAAATACCCATTTTTTTTCTGGTAGCATCTTGAAAACAGCCAGGCCAGAAGGTTTGGGTTGGTGCAGCCTTTGGATTGGTGATGACTAACAGACCACTAGAATTGCTTTGCAATGTAATAAAGAAGTAGAATATGTTTGAAAATGTTCTTAGTGGATAATGATGAACACCCAAAAGTTTGTTCAGTGTGTGGCAAGCTTTTCTTGTTGGTTGTGAGCCTGTATGACCTAACAACATCAGTTTGGAGTTCATAATACAGAAGCACCTTAACTCTATGCAGTCTGATGTCTGCAGAGGACCATTGTTACTGTTTTCATCACTCTGTGGAGTCCTAACCATGGATCGCTTTAGATGCCATACAAAGTGTTTGTTCCTATTCATAAACATCTAACACGAAAAATACAATGGAGGTGGATGCAGGTGATAAATCAAACACAAGAAACCAGTGCTAAAGTGTTGGTCTGTGGGATAGGGAATACTGTAAATGAGTTATCTAACCATTTTTTTTTGCAATTATCACTACTAAAGGGAACGGTAAGGAGAGGTTTGCAGGAGGATGAGGCATTTCACTGGGGAGGTTGCTCCATGAGCAGCAGGCAACATAAGAAACAGCATATCAGTGCTTTTTTGAGAATTAAAGGTACTGCAGTAGGCTAACCAGAGCTGTGAATTGCCCAGGACTTGGCCAAATGAGAGCCTAAATGCTAGCACAGCAGCCTGTGACAGGCTTGAAAGTGAAGACAAGCAGCTGGTATTTCACGTAGCAGGCGACAAGGAGCAAGCGGCAAGGCAATGCAAGGGGTGGTTGCAGCAACAGCCTAGGAAAACGATCCCTGCAGAGACATTGCAAATGGATATCAGCAGGAGGAAATTACCCTGTCAAGATAAGAGGGAAAAGTGTTTTGTAATCCTAATATGAGATGAGATGTGGATGGCCAGGAAAGGCTGTATTTTGCAAATGCTTCTTTCAAAACATCTTTAAGAATGAAACACAGCCAGGACATGAGGACACAGAGTTAAGACCAAGTCCAAGGATATAGCTTGGACTGTATGCCGTGCCTAAATGCCATGCAAGGATATCCATTTAAGGATATTATTCCCAGTAGTCAAGGTGTAGAGTAGAGAAATGAATCCATATTGAAGAAGGTGGTTGAATTATTTCTAACAAATAAGTTTACCAAAAATACAGGGAGGGAAAAGACAAGATCCTCAATCTTGAAGGCAGGATAAGAAAGTTCTTCAACAGGACACCCTGAAGGAACAGAGTGGAGGAGACCAAGGGAAGGATGGTGTCATGGAAGCTAGGGGGACAAGAAGCTAGCAGAAGGAGCAACATCAAGGTGCTGGTTTCTAGATTTGGTCATGGAGGAACTTAAGTGTTCCTCCTAGTTCTCCTGCAGTGCTGCTTGACAGGACCCACTGAGTCAGGGGAGTGAAGCCTGCAGGTATTTTTCACAGAGGAGAGGGGCAGACCTTGCCAACTGGCAAGCCATAACTCTTGCAGTCAATGTGTATACTTTCTCTGCAATACTTCTGCATGCCTGCGGTGCTGGTCTTTACCTTTGGTACTGTTGAAAAGCTGGGGGAATTACTGGAAGAGACATTTAAACTAAGGCTGAGGTTGACTGCAATTAACGTATGGCGAAAAAACTTCAGCAGAGGAATCAAGGGTTGAAGGGATTGCATAGAAAAGACAGGATGGCAAAGAGCCTGGCTTGTCTATTAGAGACAAGCATAATGGTAATAAAACTGCACCTTTTTTGAGAGCGAGCTATGGTTCTGCAGTGGAGCTGTTTTGCTTGGCGTTTGATTTGTCTTCTGAGCAACTTTGTTCTCTTCTGGGTTGCGATGTGACAGTGGAATATGCTGGAAACAATACTAACTCGCACAGATGGAGGGAGTGCAGATCAGAAAGGCTCAGTGTGAGGGTTTCAAAATTCATCTTAATTTCTAGAGTTTTGGATAGTATTTGTTATTTTGTTTAACCACTTCACATAATATATTCCATGGCTACTGTTGTTGAGGAGGGAACATGCCAAATCTTGCCCACTGTGAGTAAGCCAAGAGGGTAACCATGGGAGCAGCATTTTAATCATCGCTGGATCCTAAAACCCTGAAAATAATTCAGGTTACATTGCAGTACATGAAGAGCTGAAACAGGACATGAGGGTGGTTTTGTTTCGCTTGTCTGAACCAAAAGAAATCAGTATGATGGAGAAAACCATATGTGTTGTAGATACAGTTATACTCGGGTTAATTTCCTGTAATTTAACCGGGTGGATTTGTCTGCTGTTACAGGCATGAATAACCGTGAAGTCCTGGAGCAAGTAGAACGTGGTTACCGGATGCCATGCCCTCAGGACTGTCCCATCTCCTTGCACGAGCTTATGATCCACTGCTGGAAAAAAGACCCAGAGGAGCGTCCAACTTTTGAATATTTGCAGGGTTTCCTTGAAGACTACTTCACTGCGACAGAACCCCAGTACCAGCCCGGCGACAACCTGTAAATTCCTGGTCTCCACACACTGTCATGAATTACCAGGTGTTTCTTAGCCCTGCCCCACTTGCCCTTCAGCTTCCAACTCTGTGATCGGCTTCTCCAGAGTGCAGCATCTTCCAGCACCGCCGTGCACAGGAGGGGCTGAAGCTGGGAACTTCCGCAGCCCTTGCCTTTGACCACTTGTCCTAATAATCTGAATGTCCTGGATGAAAAGGAGAAAAACACTTGTTTTTTCTTAATCAAAGACTCCAAAACTGCATTGTATTGTTGTTATGTAAACTGCAAAACCTCTGTTCATTGTAAATAGTAACTCAGTGCCAATAACGGATCCTAGTGCTTTCCTTTTTTTAAAACACAAAACCTATGTGATTTTAACTAGTCTTCTCCTGATTCAACTAAAAGTATTATTTTCCAGAAGTGGCCTCTTTGTCTAAAACATTTTTTTTCATGTTTTAACAAATAAAAAAAAAATCAGGACAGGTGTTTGGTTTTTTGCTTTTTTATATATAAAATATATATAATATATATACATACCTGTACATACAGTATATGGGTGCTATTGCAGGGGAAGCTCATTTGGAATGGAATGAATCCTGCTGCAGCAGTACCCAGAAAGCGATAATTTTACTGCAGACATGAAAACACTGGTGGGATTCTGAGAGCCAGTGATCTAATTTTTGGCTTTTGCCAAGCATGATTTTTTTAAATTGGATTGCACTTTTTGTTTATGATTATGTACCTGTAGATGGTTGTAACTTTGCTCTTTCAGGAATCATGTGCTGTATTTACAGTAATGTTTCCAATGTTTGACAAGTGTGTGATGATTTGTTCTTGAAATTAAAATGAACATATTTAAAAAAGAAAAGCAAGAAAACTACACCATCACCGTTTGAACTGGAAAATTGAAACCGCAAGGACTTCCTGTATCAAAACATGTATAATGAAATGTTTCAAAAAGATTTATTAAACAGTGTAACCACATTCAGATGGTCTTAAAATCATAGCATTTTAGCCATGTCCACTTGCTAAACTGTTGGTCATGCAACTAGGATTTTTCTGTTTTATGTGTAACATTTTTCCATTGTAAAATAAGTGTGTTAAATGTCCTGTACTGCTAATGAAATTACTTTCTCTGTCTGCAAGTTCTCCAGTGGAATTACTATGCACTTCTTTACATTTCATGGGGGAATGCACAGAACAAAGTATTACCTTTTCAGTTGTCTGTACCAGCCTTGAATTACTTACGTTTAACCAAAAAAAAAAAATTCCTTTCTATTTCTATTGAGTTTTTAATACTGAGTTGCAAATTTTAAAGTCTTAATTACATTTTGTTATGGTTTATTTGCAAGTTTACATTTTTAAACTGTTTAACTTTCTTAATTTAGTAATTAAAAAAAAAAGAGCATTTTACATTTGGATAGTTGTTCTTTTGTTTAAACGTGGAGATAATGGTGGAGATGAGATAAAAACTTTTCAAGAAGGGGTGTCATGCCATTTGGGGCATTATATTTCATAGGAGTATGCAGACCAGTTACCTATGGGACATAATTTTCCAAATTATGAAGTCAATATGTTTTTAAACAGCTGGAGTTCAACTGTAAGGAAGATGGTTGAATGCATAGCTAGTCTCTCAGTTCTCTGTTCTACAAGCAGTTTATTCTTTAATAGTTCTGTTGCATTTAACATGAATGCTTTTACATTTACAAGTGTTGCAGGAAAATATTTTCTATGCCTTGTATTTCTGTTACTGCTTTAAAATATGGCAGCCAAGTAAGACTTCCTGACAGTTGAAACTTTTTTTTATTATTTAATACTTAGATTGTGAATTCATATTCCGAATATTCACACATTTTCTGAAGAGAACCTTTTTCCACTCCTGAAAACTAACCCAATAACTAATTGAGATTCAGAGAACAAATTGTCATCATTGTTTTAATATTTTCTATACAAAGCATTGACTGAAAATCCTCTTGCTAAGGAGGTTTCCACACTTAGCCTTTCTTGAAGTGTGAATTTATATGGCAATGTTGCTTGTTACCAGATTTCATGATAAATTGGTTAACGTTTTACATGTGGAGTCTATAAGTAATGTTATGTACATGATATATTCAATGTTGCTGTACGTGTAGCTGTGGAGTACTGAAGAGGCCATAATTCTTGGTGGACTTTTGGTTTCCTCTTAGTATTTACAAAGCGAGTCGTGGTCCTCTTTTTCCCACAGCTACCCCCCTGCCTTAAAATGTCATCCACTGAACTGAGGACTCCGTAGTAACTCCGCGGGCTGGCAAAGCCAAAATGTCACGTACTCAGCCCAGTGCTCGGTGGCAAAGCATGGCCGTTCTGCCAAGTTCCTTAGCAGCCTTTGCTATGCCACACACTTCAGTACACTTTCCATCTGTAACGCAGGATGAGCCTAAAACGATAGTTTTGCCTGTGTTTCCCATTGGAAGTAAGATTCAGATGGGGCGTTGTTGGGGTTTTATGGCCTTTACTTCTGATTCTTGGGTTTGTTGTTTCTTGTATGGCATTCAGTCTCCGAGTACCATGTTGGTCTCTGCCGCATCTCTGCCTGCAGCTGGCTTGTGTGCAGACTGGTGCCACCGTTGAGTGGCAAATCCAGACCATTTCTCATCAGTAGCTCTTCTGCTTCTTCTTCTTAATGTTGGGAGTTTTGTTGTTTGGGTTTTTTAATCTCTCAAATAAAAACATTAGCAAAAGTTTAAACAAGGTTGTTAGCATTTTTGCTATAAATTAATAAAGACCTTTTCTTAAGCACTGTGTATACACCACAAATAGCTGTGTGGTGATGGTAAAGGTTGAATTATCAGATTAAAAATCTCCTGTTCTCTCTCTTTTTTTTTTTAATGTAAAGCTAAATAAATCCCATTTAGATAAACACACACACACCTGACTCCCAACCAATCCATGGTGTGGCAGCGAAGTTCTGGAAAAGTACCTACCAGCAGCTGAAAGGACTCCATGGAGCAATCCAGGCATCTCCAGGCCAAGCTTAATCCAATACCAGTCCCAGGAAGAAAGACAAGCGGAAATGCAACACTGCCATGAAAGGCACGGTTAGTAGAATTAACGCATGCTAACGTGTTTCTATCAGAAGGAAATGATGTGAGACATGGTGAGTCTTCAAAAATGTCCAAAGTGTGTGAAAGGCACTAGCATGATATTCTTTGGCTTCTGCAAACAGTTTTCGATTTGGTTTTGTGTGATGCTCTTGTTTTGATTCAATTACCACTGTAGAAAAGCAAAGTAAATAGCAAATAGAAAAGTGATTAACTGCTAAAATTACACAAATAATCATAAATAGAAAATCTATCTCCAGTGCTTGTGTTTCTCCTGAAGCCTCTAGCCTGGAAAGGACCACCAGCAGACCGCGAAGGCAGATTGCTAAATGTGTTTGACCTTGCCACGTAACTTCAAGGTGAGTGGGAAGTTGCTCAGGTTCATTTTAATATGCACCATCTTTTTCTCAAATGCTGCAATAAAAAATGTGGTACACTAATGAATGCTACCACATTGTACCCAAGGGGTTTCAGGGCCTCACGTGAGGCTGAGCCCAAGCACACAAGAGCTATTAGGAGATATACAGTAGCTCTGCTCTAATGTGTAGACAATATTCATTCGTCAAAGCAGGCTTTTCCTGTCTAATGGGAAATTATCACCAGCAGTGCAGACAAAAGGATATTTATTTTCCCCAATCTTGTCGGTTTGAGGGTCTGTCTGTCTTTCAAGAATAATTGAAGTCTGTTTGTAGCTGAGAAATCTCATTGTGTTCTGCAGTCTTGGTAAGCAGTGATTGTAATTTCCTGTGACTCATACACAGGGAAATTTTATCACCGAAGGGGCTCCTGTCAACTGGGGGAGTGTTCCCTGCCATCTTAACCGAAGAAGGCGGCACTTCAGTTTCAGATTTTTCCTAAACAGACCAAACCAGAATTCGTGTCCTTTCAGCAGAAAAGGGAAAGAGGCCTCTTGCCAAGATGCCGCTGCTGTAGGTTGTCCATCTCTCCCTCCCAGTGCTTCTGAATTTGTCAGGAGAAGCTTTGACAGCTAAAACCAGGTTACTGGAGTTTGTTTTGAATGTTAGTGGGGAAACACTCACTTCACTTAAGTCTGTGAGATATTTTCTGTTGACTTTTAGTACAGGCAGTGTTCTTAGGTGTGTGTGTTTCCATCTCAAAATGCAATTTGCACACAAATACCTATGCCAACATCAATCCATCTCCTTGCATTCCTCCCCTGCAGCTAAATGCTTAACAAAAATGTAAGAGTGGGACATGAGCAGATTAGAGGATAGAATGGTGTTAACAACAAGCTGGTCTTTTTTTCCCTTTTTCCCCCCCAGCCCCCGGCTCTTACTACGTGATCAGTTATAATCCCTGTTCCTAGGCCAGGAGCGGGGTGGTAGCAGCAAGCGCCGGTGATGCTGTGGGTCTCTGGCTACTGCAAAGAGCAACCTGCAGCTGATTTCAAAGTCAGGGAGAGAAAATATTTTCTCCCAAGGGCATGGCTGCAGTTTGGGGCCCGCGGTATGAGTATGCAGCGGGGCTGAAAGGGGAGAAGCGTGCCCTCCCGGGAAAAAACAGGTCATTAGCCGGTAGGCTATGGATCGCGTCGCGTAGAGAGAAATCCAAAGGTTGCGGCACCAGCTGTGCTCACAGCGCCTGTGTTTTGCCGCACCCGGGATTTAGGTGATCAGATTAGAGCAAACTGGGGAGCATGAACTGCAGTTTCTATTACCAAGTGTAAATATCTTCTCTGTCACAGGGTAAGGGTAAATAGTACATGTTCAAGATGGGGGGGGGGTGTGGAATCGCAGGACTGGTGTGCCTGTGACTGGGGGGCAAGTGTTGTATCAGCCTGACCAGGCCAGATGGAAGTTTGATTGTTCGGCTCATTGTTGGGAATAAGTCAGCAATAAACTCTGTGAAGAGCCAAAAGGGCAAAGAGCAAAGAAATGAGATTATCTCCTTTCTCTACAGCCAGGCTAGAGCTTGCCGAGGGCTCTGGTTTGCTGTTTTGTGCATCAGCATTTGAGCCCCTGAAACCAGAGTCTTGTGAAGTTTACTCAGCTACTTATTGTCACAGCTTCACACAAAATCCCCGAGCCCTGCATCCTTTATTCTTTTTTATCTAGAAAAAGAAAAAAGAATAAAGGATGCAGGGAAGCTTTCTGACTGTGTTGTAGCCTTACTCGCTGACCCTGGGGCTCACCCTCATGCCGGAGGCCTGCCCAAAAGCCCTGACATCCCCTACGCTTTATTCCCCGCCACAGTTCAGGCTCTGGGCTGCCTTGCAGCCCCGCTATGCCACTGGATTTCCCCAGACAGCAATTGCTGTTTGTACAGGAAGGGTCCCTGGTGCCGGGAAAGGGGTGCAGTGGTCCCAGCACACCCCTCCTGGCACTGCCACTGGGCCAGGGACATCCCTGCTGCTGGGCCAGGCTCCCGGAGGGAGCAGCTGGGTCCTGAAGTGACTTGACGCAGCTGGCAGTCCCCAGCCCCGGTGATGATGGAGAAGCAGACGCTAACGCCTGCTCTCCTCAAAAAGCAGCAGCAAAGAGCCAGATCAGGAACTGCTTTAAACACAGAGGACTAGGTACGTTTGATCATACGAGAGCCTGAGTGTTCCTTCAAATTCCCATGCCTCCCAAAAGCAGCAGCGCAGCCGCCAGCTGAGCTTTGTATATGACCTCACATACATCCAGCGTATAAAGCGCATGCCGCATACTGAACATTTGCATATGTTGCACGTCTTTTGTTCCACTTGGGTGGCCTTCTCCTCCCCTTCCCCCTACCTCTCGCCCCGTTACTCGCCCATGCAGCTCCCCTCACGTTATTCTAGGCGTGTCGTTTCTGAAGGACAACACGTCGCAGTCCTGCGGAGAGTGGGGGCTCTGTTAATTGTCAAACACTGAGCGGGTAACGATCAATGGACGACTAATTGGAAGCAAGGGGGGATAAAATAGGTACTACTTAGCTTCTGCTCTTAATTAAGAGGATGCATAATGCTGTGGGGAAAATCTTAACAAATGGCAGGAGGGTTTTTGTCGTTATGCAAGGTTTAATTAGAAGCTTTGCACAAGCTAACATCCAGGTACTGTTTTCTTTCCTTTCAGGTGTCTCTCCAAGGCATGACTGAAAAATGCCAAAGCAAGAGCCTTAAAAGAAAAAAAAAAAGTGGAAAATATTTTTGTAGGCATGTGCCTAGCAATCTAAACAGCAAGACATGGAAGAAAGCCCCAGTTCCCCTCCTAGTGCAAAAGCAGCGAGGGGCGAGCCGAATGCAGAGAACCGGAGCGAGAGTGTCATGTGCGTTACGCTGAGGCAGATGGGATTAAAGGCTCATTGCAATGTCTCCAGATGGATTCACAGCGCCCATGTTAAAAGTGGAGCAACGTGACAGTGCTTTATTTCAACAGTTAATCATTTGGAAGCAAAAACATTTATGATTTAGTTCTCTGAATATACAGATACACTAAAAAATAGAAGAAGCGGCACTCAGTATTGACATTATCTTCCTAACCAAAAAAGAAATAATACAAGGACTAGCAAGCACATTTTATAAAAAAGCTCCACGTTAGCTGCCTTGCCAATGAAAACACTCATCCTGCACTTCTATATTAATCTGTGCTTTCTATGATGGGCCAAATACAATGTGTCACATTCCGCTTGTAAATAATGTACAGATGAAATACTAACTTTAAAGAGTTCAGAGTTTGATCCAGCTTTCAGTGAAGTCAGTAGGAAGACTTCAGAAATATAAAACAGCCCTTCAGAAAGCAATTAGGACAGCCTCCGTTTTGAGGACGGGGGAGGGTTTTGAAATGCTGGTGTAAACTTGGATATCTGTTCTCTAAGCAAAAATACAAAAATTAGTTAATTGATAGCAGCTTCTACAATTTTGTAGGAGGGTACTTAGGTTTGGGCTGGACCTCATCTTTGCTTTGAAACCCCCATAACCGTTGTTGGCAAAGGAGGCCGCTCCACTGCGTGAAGGGAGAAGTGTTTGATGGCTGCACAGCAGAGGCCTTTACAAACAAACCCCACAAATGCAATGTCCCAATGGGACATTCTGCCCACCAAGTCCTCGTGCCCGGCCATGGCTGCCCCCACTCCCTGAGGAGCTGGTTGATGCACTGCAAACACTGCACAAGTCCTTCGCGTAAGCCCCAGGGAGGTCAGGTACTCCTCAGAGCACCTTTCCATCCCTGTTCCCATCCTGCCTACATTCACCAAGCCCCTGATTTTGGCTCCTGCGTGGCCTTGCGCCCCTTGCCACCCTTCCCCGCCAGGGCCATCGCTGCTCCTGGACGGGAGGCTGGTTGGGAGCCAGCGAGTGGTGGGGAAGCTACCAGAGCACGAGTTGCTGAAAATGCCGGCTGTCGGGGTGTTCGTGGTGCAAAACAGCTGTGTGGCAGAGCCGCTGCGCTTGAGTCCAAACCAGAGGGATTAAGCCTTGAGCTTGCTCAAAAAGCCACAGTTGCAATGCAGCCACTCTGGCCACAAGCATCGACCTCCCATGGCGTTTGGTTCTGGTTGGGACCTGCTGGCAGGGCAGGGGTCTCGTGGCAGCAAAGGAGAACCCTGGGACATCCCAAAAGGGAAGCTTAGTGTCCTGCTTGCCCGCGCCTGGCTGGAGGAGAGAAGGAGAGGGTCAGGACCATCAGCAGGAGGGCCAGGCTGACGTGCAGTTTCTTTGGGAAGAAGGTAAGCTCAGGCTGTGGGGTGTCACTGATACGATCATATTTAGTGCTCAGCTTGGGGGCACGTGTTGCTCCCAGTCGCTTGAATTTTCCCTTCAGAAATGTGGGCAGTTATTCTCTGACAAGCGGAAATAAGTGCCTGGGTTACAGCTTCGCCTCGTGACCACAAAGAGGGGCTGGTGGAGCTGTGGGCGCCCAGAGAGGGCCCATCCCAAGGGAGGGGCGCTCTGCAGATGACTCCCTCCTCCACCCCCAGTGCCATGGGAAGGGCACAGGAAGGAGAAGCAGCAGCACTGCCTGAGTGAGGGGCTCGGGGTGGTTTAGACATCCTCACACGCGCACGCTGGCCGATCAAGCGTTAAGGCAGTGTGCGGCGGCAGCCCACAGACGCCTGGAGGAATGAAGAGCCGAGCACAAGTCCCAGCCAAGTCAGACTCCTCCTAGGGTAAAACTAAGAAAATGTAGGCTAAAGATCAGGAAGAGCTTCTTGGCAGGGAGCAGGGGGTCAGGAAAGCGACGTAGGCTGGGACGCGCAGCTGTGTCCAGCAGGCGCGTTGGGGACCACTGCCACCGAGCAGGGTCGGGGTGCCTTCCTGGGGCTCTTCGAACCCCACCGCGCTACTTGGCTTTCAGGAGCTGTGTGAATATGTAAGAGTTTCTTGTAGGAGAAGCGAGTTTCTGCTTCTTGGGGGTGCAGAGAGAAACTTGAAATTGTCTAGAAGTCTAACTGAAAGAAAAAAAAAAAAAGAGCTGAGAAACCATTTTTTTTTTGTTCTTTATATAGTTCTGACATCCATCATGTGATTGTCTTCAGCAGTCTGAATCACAGTTGGTTTAACATTTGGCATCAACAGTAAGCAACCAAGGACTAAAAGCAAAGGATGACTTTCCAGGCGAGGCACACTCTTTAGGAATCACACCGGGTTTCCCCTACAGTTATTTATCTCCGGGCTCACGCAGAGGCAGCCTGGCTTCCTATGAGAGCGGGAGCGAGCGGCGCACAGGCATTTCAAGAGGGTTTTAAGCTTCATAGTGTCACTCCCCCGTGGAGGCTCTCCCACCGCCGCGTCGTGCCGTGCGGTGCCGTGCATGCCTCTTCCACTTCCTGCTGCAGAGCCAGTTCTGCCGCTTACCTGGGAGAGGCAGGGAGGGTGTCGTAAAAGGAGGAAAAAAAACACAGCCCGGCCAGCGGAGGAAGGAGACCTGGGCACGCCAAGAGAGCGACGGGGCGCGCAGGAGGCACGCCAGCCCTCTTGCTTTCCTCAGTCAATTCGGCACGAGGCTCCCTCACCCACAAGGTAAGAAGTGTCAGAGATGCTGCCTTCTTGGTCCCTGTTTGTAATTAGCCGTTGACCCACTTCTGGCTCTCGGTGGGTTTTATTTTCCTCCCTCAAATTGCTGTCTCACTGCCTTCCCCCCCCCTTCTCTCGTGTAAGGATAGCCTGAGTTTCACAGATGGTTACAACATGTTTCAGCCATTTCACTGCCGTTTTGTTGGTTGTTTTTAAACCAGGATGGGTTTGGGGTAAACACTGGAAACCGACACGCCTGGTGTCGAAATGTTGTCCTGCCTATTTACATAGCTGCCTGGCAATGCTTGGCAGCCAGGCCTGAGCCCGCTCCCGCCCTGCACGGCTCTGCAAGCTCAAGGTGGCTTGTTGACCGATGGCCCTCTCCTCTCCTCTCCTCTCCTCTCCTCTCA
>WHYT01017189.1:318262-376667 GCA_009806455.1 Tetrax tetrax | reverse complement strand
CCTCTCCTCTCCGGCTGCCCCAGGGATGTGTAGGACAGTTCCATGGAGCTGGTGAGGGAAAGCTGGCTGGGAAGTGCAGAGAAAACAGGATCATGGATCCCATTTCCACCGTTCTCCATGGCATTGGTGTGGAAACAGTGGGAGCAAGCCAGTAATATTTCTTTTTCATTAGAATAAAGTCAGCCATATAAAACCCGCTCCCATTTCACACAGTAACATTGTTTCAGGACAAGGGTTTTGTAGGGCTAGCGTTGGCTGGGCAAGGAGAACGACAGATCTGGGTTTACGGGTCCTCGACCACTACTGGTGGCCACCAGACCAGAAATTCCCATTTCCTGCAAATCCTGGGCAGCTTCAAGTCCTGGCCAGTCTGTGTTTGTGCAATCTTGGGTGGGCAGCAATGTCCCACCACCACCGGATGGGGCTGTGAGCCCCACAGCAGGCAATGCCAAAGATGGGGGTGCGAGGGGTGCAGGCAGCAGGTCTGGTGCCCTGGCGAGCCCTCACTGGTGCTGTCGGCTGCTGGCGAGCATCTGCCGATTGTGCTGCTGCCCGCGATGCCGTCAGCCTCTGAGGTTGGGCGTGCTCTTGCTGAGCACCAGCAATGTCTTGAGGCATGCTGTATTTTATTTTTTTTTTTTTTTTACGGGATTGGGTTTTCTTTTTTTCTTTCTAAGGCAGGAAACAAGGCATGTGTAATTATGGCATTCGTGTCTGTCAGTGCCCTCCACCCCCAGCAGCAGCTTTTGAAGTTTGACAGAGGGTACACATCTGAAAGATAGATACGTTTCTGCATGTTTCATGAAAGCAAGCGAGCAAGGCTGTTCTCACACCAGCTGAGGGAGATGCGTCAGGTCTCCCAGGCTTCCTCCCACACTCCCACCACCCACACACCCCACGGCCTTCGCGCAGCGGAGCGGGCAGAGCAGTTAGGAATGAGGGATACGTCAGCCCTGCGACATACCGGACGTTCTCCGTTGTTAGGAACCAGAGGTTCCAATGTAAGGCACGAAGTTATAGGAAAGCAGGCTGGGGAGATTTAGGCCTCTCTGAGTGGTTCCCCAGTTCAACCCCACTCAGCTAGCCCCAGTTTTGTGCCAGCATTTTCAGATGTCCCAGGGCTGTGGGATATCCTAGTCTGGGGGTTGTTCAGTGCCTATGGGAGTTTTATCAGCATCAGAAATGGGTGGGAAGTAATCTCTGGAAAATAAACACATTTTTAAGGATACCTAAGATCATTGCAGACATTTTCATATTTCACAACTCTTAGAAAACTGGCAGGGAATGCTGCCTATTTGTAAGATGCCCGTTTGGATCCTGCTTGAGGGTGTTGCACTTCCAGTTTCTTACTACTTACTACCTAGCATTCCGCCTACATGCATACCGATGTCTACACTAAAGAGGCAAAAAATATCGGGCCTAGGCTGGCCTTTGCGCCGTGGGTTGCCCAGTGAAGCAACATTAATGCTACAAAAGGGATCACGATGTTTGCCATGCAGGGAGGGTTGGATGTAGGTTCTCTTGTTCTCCTGGTGTATGTGGACTTTCATGCCACAGCTGCAGAAAATATGTAAAAGCAACCATATAGTCCGTGTGGAAGACGAACATTGTTTTCATATTCTTTTCCTCCTTTTTCCAGAAGTCATAAAAATAAACATTACCTGCCCTAGAGGGCTTAAAATCTGGGCTAGGAACATGACGCATTGCCTTGATCTTCGCTGTGGAGGGTACCCAAGGGAGAGGGTAAGCGTCCGTGATGACAGCAGCCAAAATTCTTCATGGTGAAGTGTGAAACTCTGGAGCTTGGATTTCCTTGGCTGTGTTTATTTAGGTTATCAGCCTGAAACAGTTTCCATATTTGCACTTGCTCTTCCTAAAAGAATTTGTCTCGGAGTTTTTTTGAGGAAAGTTGTGTCTAGTGTTTCTGTAGAGAAAGTTACACTTCAGGCAAGTGTACTTGCACACTCGTGTTTATCTGAGCCTGTGGCAACAGCCAGTGTTGCAGTCTCAACATATATGCATCCTCATGGCAGCTTGCAAATTCTGCATCCACTTGCTCCCATCCTGCAGATGGATATCAGCAGCACCAGGGAGCTTCAGGGATTCAGCCACAGTACACAGGAATTGCTTGGAAATCAAGAAACTCCTGTCCATTTTCCACCCCTTGTGATCTCAGCTTTGCCTTAATCTGTACCCATGCCATTTCAGAAATGCCATGGCTGGTGAATAAAAACCCTTTGCTTGTGCATTGTGCACCAAGGAAGGTGAGGTTTCTTTCTCATCCAATTTTTTTTTTTTTTAATCAATGTAGATAAGTATAACTTGGATCAAAAGAGCAAAGATATTTTCCCCCTCTCCGGAAGTGACGGGGAGCACAGCTATGCTCATGTTGCCGAGTCTTTCTTCTGTTTCTTCACCGCAGAAGTTTTCTAATCAAAAGCAGACAGACGGTTAGCGTGTGCTTTGGGACAGTGCATCCTGACAAGCCTTTGTGCTGAGAAACAGATGGAATACCTGACAGATTTCTCTATCAGCTGCAAGAAAATTGCACAGATGAGCCTGAGCCCAACTCCCTGGCCAGCCCCTTGTCTCCATCGGCCATTTTTTAAGGGAGTTTGACCCTTGCTTCAAACTTGGGTGCTCAGGCCCATCTCTATCGACCAGCAGAAGAATTTTTTCCCTTTCATTTATGCTTTCCCTGCAGCTTCCCGGGAGCAGCAGCCAACCATGAGCAGGAGGGCTGGGCAGCTTCCCTCCAGGTTCCTTGGCCAGAACAGTGGAAGAACTTCCCCAGGACTGGGAAGCGTCACAAGGGAGCTGGGATGGGGTTTCTTCCCAGGAGCCTGGGTCACTGAGCACCCACCCTGGAAGGTTATTTGCTGAATGAATGCACATTGCAGAACTGGGTGTGTGAGCAGAGGAAGAAAAAGAAGGAGAAAGGGTGGTTTAAGGAGTTCCCTCGACATTTTTGAGAGCAGTCCAGGCCTGGTTGCTCTGTCCCTTTAGGAAGGGCCTCTCCACCTCATTACAAGCAGGAATATATGCAGCGGCTCCAGCTGGTTATCAGTAATCTCCTGAATAGTCATAGGTGCAGGGGGGATATTAAATTCTCGAAGCTTTCTGGCAATATCATGATTTGACTTGAAGCTGCAGTGCCTTTGAAAACGAGATTGGGCATGATCTGTGCTCTCCAGCGGTCTCAGTGCCAGAAAAGGGATCAAGCTACAGGCTTCTGAGGGCGTTTCAATATCCTGAAGCATTCCTGTACCCTAATTCTTCAACACGGGAGACCTAAGCAAGTTCTTTTTCTGTCCTATGCATAACTATACTTGCAGGATAAGCTACCTAGAAAAGTCAAAGGAAACCTAATGGAACTTTGCAGCATGAAGCGACATAAAATACCAGGATAATGGGCTCAGCATTGTGTCTTTTTCCAAAAGCTGAGGATCTTCAGCAGAGCAGAAACAAAGTCCTGAAGCACTGCTGTTGGAGGAGGATGTTTCTGAATAATCTGTAACGTTTCCAGCACCGTGGGGATTTCTTTTGGGAATTCCCATCCACATACCATTGCCAGCATTCCTCAAAAAGTGTTCAGCATGTCCTGGGGTTAATTTCTCCTCGGGGCCATCTCTAAAGACAGAGCTCTGCTGTTGTAACAGTTTCTCTCTCCAACCAGAGCTACTGAGGGAGGAGGAGGAGGAGGAGGATGAAGTAACTTTTTCTCCTCTTTAATGATGTGTCTGTTTTAACACCAAAGCCCTTGGCCCCTCGATGCCTGCAACCTAGGCCCCATGGGAGCAGGGGCTGTGTGTGGGTATCAAAGCTCAGCTTTCGGTGCTCAGCCGTCCTGCAGCAGGGTCTAAGTAAAATCGTATTTTAAAAAACTAGAAGCTTTTGCAGGTAAGAACACAAGTGATGGAATCAGGTCTCTCTCCTGCCCGACCAAATTATTTTTACTCAGATATCTAAAGTAATTTTCATAATGTTTAGTTCATGTTACACAGGAAGGAAACAAGGCTGTCATTTAAATATTAAATTGATTTGAGAGATAAAGAGGCATTTATCCTTTCAGAGGGCTAAACTAATAGGAAAGGCATTTTTAAACTATTCTGAAGTAACCCCTTTGAAGAGTTTGGTAGCTTGTCATTTGCAATACAGTTTAATAAAGTCTTAATATCCCTCCTGCAAAAGGCAGAGTAAATACGCTGAATAGCAAACTTGAATAAAACAAGTCTGAATTTTTTTCTGCCCAGGTTGTGCCTTCCATTAGGTTCACAAAGTCTGTGCATGATCCATTTTGCAGATAGCCAGATGTTAGAAATAGAATTGAAAAAAAAAAAACAAACAAAAAAAAAACCAAACCAACAACTTTGGAGGTTGTAGCCTCCAAAGGAATTTAGTAACTTTTAAATCTCATCTGACACCAGATCCAAAATCAGTCAATAGAAGATTACCAATAGAGAGTCAATAGAGAGATTACCATTTACTTCACTGAGCTCTGGACTGGGTTCTCAGTTTCTCTGCAGAAACCTGTTCTTCTTGTCACGGTGCTGAACTAAAGCTTGTTGAACATAGAGGATCTGAATTCAAAGGGTTTTCTGGTATTTTGATCTGATTACTTCAGAGACCATCAAAGAAGCGTCTTAGTGTATGAGGCATCGCAAGTGTTTTTCTGAAAAGCCGTGTTTGGGTGTTTGCTAAGGACTATGTCTAATGGGAGGGATGCTCAGACAACGCCTGTGGCTAAAGAGGTAGAACTGTACCCTACAGCTGAGCTTGCGCTTTGTGAACACCAGGAGAATTTTGTACAAGGAACCACTTCACTGAAGATGCTCGATGGGGGGAATAAGAGTTTGCAATATGATTTGTGCTCCTCAAGTGCACGTCATTCAGCTTAAGAGCAAACGGACAGACACCCACAAGTCAAAGCATGTCTGAGCAGGCACTTCGAGGCCAGATGATCCAAGGGTCGAGTTTACAAAGCTGCTGAGATGAGCAAAAAGCAGATGCCTTGCAGGGGGCGTGACACAGGCACTACTGTGTCAGGCAGGGGACCACTCGGTAGCTTTACACCCCGATTCGTGTAAACCTGACTTTGCACTGTACTGTCCTGATGCATCATGACAGCCACAGGGCAGTCATCATATAAACTGCCATCTGACCAAAGGTCCCAGGTAAAGGACGTTTTGCCACCGCCACCCAGGACAGTGCAGCACAAGGCCTTGTCACGGTCCTGTGCTGATTATGAGAGCTCAAGGTTTTCCTTTTCCCATCACACCGGTCAGAGAACTGTGACTCAGCAAGCAGGGCCGGCGTTGGTGATGTGGCGTAGAGGAAAAGGGATGCAAACCGCAGGGAGAGATGTCTGGTGGTGGTGGCCTGACCGTCAGGATTTCAAGCCCGGGTGCTTTCTATGGGAAGGAGCTGGTTTGGCACCGGACCCAGTGCTGTCATACAGTGAGTCGCAGCTGTCAGAGCAGCAGCATGTTCACTGTGTTGCTGCAACTCATAGCTGCTCTGAGGATTTGCCTACGTGGGAAAATTTACCAGCATAATTATCCCACTGTAATTATCCCAGGATAACTCTCCCTGTGGACGTGCTTATTGTAACATAGGATATGTGTCGATATATGGCAAATCTTCTGCATAGATGGGTTTAAGTTACACAGAGGAGGAATATTTACATTGCAGCCCAGCAGCAAAGCACAGTTTTTATCCTACTTCCCAGCAAACATTACACACAGAATTTTCTATGCCAGAGGTACTTTCAGGGGGAAATACACGTCATTTGATCTGATCTGCATGAATGTAAAGCCTCACTCTTGCCCTGGAGCACGGGGCACATCATTTGCTTTTACAGCATCGCTGTGGGAGCCAGGGTAAAGGCTGGGACACTGCCTCATACCTCTCTGTGATCCTGTTCAACTGTTTTTATTAGTGTGGTCATTTGAATATGTTCTTCATTTGACCTTTCTGTTCAAGCTACTGTGACTGAAGTCGTGAGAAATCCTTGGTTCACTAAAAGATCCTCAGTCGTGTTGTGATTTTGACTTTCTTTACCAGGCTTTCAAGCCAGATTCTGTTGCCAAACATTGTCATTCCCATTGCTTGAGTTCTTAGTGCCTTCCTCTCTGATAACTCTCCTACTTGGGATTTTAGCTTCTCCAATGTGACAGAAGGAAAATGGCTGGGGAAAATTATGAGCACGGGGCTTGTTTCTCTGTACTCCATGGTAACAGATAACATTTGCTGGGAAGCCAGCTAATCTGCACCCCTGTATAAGAGGATGAAGGTGGCTGCACTTCCTGAAGCCCACTCAGCATCCACCCATCACTGCCGCTGTCATTCTGAGTGAGGTGGAGCTGAGGCATCCATCATCAGGGATCGCTTGGCTGAACCAAATTTACTGACAGCACCCCCAAAAAGAAGCAATAATTTTGATGTTCAGGCCCAAGCCAATTCTGAAGGAAGGGGAAAAAAATCCAAACAGTAACTAATGTCTCTAAGTTGTCTTAATTTTCAATAATTTGAAATGACAGCAGCTGTGTGATAATAGGCTGGATGAAGTGGTTTGATAAAATAAGCAGCAATGCTTGGAAACAAGCTTTGGAGTTGAAATTACTCAGCTAGGTGTGCGGTGAAGTTCAGATCCAAGGCATTAGTGTGCAGCTATTATTAGACGGTCCGGACTGAAGTAATTGCAAGTGATTGTATTCGCTGGAATATGCCTGAGCCAAACCCCCAGACCTAAGCAGCCTGCTCTTTTGTCAGGTGCAGCAATCACCTCTGAGAGGCAGCTCATGTGTTTTCACCCCCTCCAATCTCAGCAGGAACAGTAAGTTCCAGAAATCCCATAAAAGCGTCTATTTTGTGCAATGTGATTTCCAGAACTCTAACCAGTATTTCTTTTCCAGTCTCTGAGACAGAGTTATTTTAGGATTATTGCCTGTGTGAAACTACACCATGTTCACAAGAGTCTTTTCTCTTGTTTTCCAGTTTGCTGGAAAATCCTGGCCTTGCAGTAGGGCAGCTGACTCTCCTTTCCAGCGTGACTACAAAACTTGGAAATGGCCTCTGTGTCAGGTTAGTCCAAATTATAACTCCATGCTAGCTACACACCAGCTAACTCTCTACTTTCTTGCTTTGCCAAAATTCTGCCAGACCTTTCTTCTTGTTTCTTGCCTGTGTTTTTAAAAAACATGAAATATAAAAAGTATAAGAATACATATTGCTCTTCGGTATTCTAGCTCACAATCATTGAGTGCTGACTGACGACCGGCATTTGTCTGTACACCTGTCCATCTACAGTGTTTCTTCTCCCACTTTTTCAGGCACTTTTGTGGGTCAAAGTATACCAGTTGAAGTGGATGAATCCATGCCGTGGTCCCCATTTCCTGAACATGTCTTGGGAAAGGCTTTGCAGCCTTCTGGAGACGATACAGAGGTTGAGGAGTCCCAGAGACCGTGTGTTGCTCAAACACCTCAGCCTGTGGCCGATCCATCGTGCCTCTGCAGAGCACCAGCATATCATCAATCAGCACCGTGCATGGAGTCGAACAGCAGCTTGTGGTCAAAATATACTGATCCTGATGGAGATGGACGCTTCTGTGAATCAATAGCTGGAGTAGTTCCCTCCAAGATGCATCTTGTAGCTATGGACAAACCAGGCATGCAGCCAAGTTCACAGCTTTCAGCTGACACTGGGCACAACTCCAGTAAATCAGAGCAGATCTTGTCTGACGGTCTCGAGGACTCGTCGGAGGAGAGCAGCCAAGGGGCTTCACAGTCACGGCAACCCTCAGGAAACAGATCCCCAGCAGAGCTAGGGGCCGTGGACACGGGGTACAACTCCCAGTCACGAGACGTCATGGGCATCAGGCACCTGGAGCCTCCCTTACCGCTGGTGTCCGTGGTGAACCCCCAGGACCTCCCAGGACCACTGATCTCCAGAGAGTTTTTTGGACCTGAGCATCAGCAGTGCCCTATGTGCCAGCACTTGCCCCATCCCAACATCTCCTCGCAAGCCCACGGCTGTTTTGGGCACCGCTGCCTGGCAGAGCAGCACCCCCAGGGCCCATGTGAGTAGCACCACTCGCGACCATGGGGCATTTTCTGGGTGTATCACAGCCATCATTCACCAAACTGGTGTTTTCCTGTTATAGTTAATGGCAATGCATGGCATGCAATTATTAACCTTTTTAAACCCCTATTTGCAGTCCATTTTATATTTCCAGATTTTTGGGTTATTTAGCTGGACTCTCCGATGCAGAACCTCCGAGCCAGATGAAAAGTTAAAGAGCTCACAGTTACTCATCAAACGAAGGCTAATGATTTTGCCTAGAAACTAGCCTTTGTCGGTCACGCTGAGCGTACACAGCCTTCTCCCTGCTGTTATTTCATATTCTAGTCATTTCCTTCCTCCTCGCATCAGTCATTCTGCGGCCCCCTATACTGACTTAATTCCTGTTGTTTTCATAGATTTCCTTGCTCCCACTTGGATCCCCAAAGTTGAGAATTTCCTGCCAGAATCTGAATGGGATGTTACCCATACCTTGATCTCTGTAAACAGTATCTCCCAGTGTTATGACCAAACTCACCCATGTGTTTTATTTCTATGCGAAAAGAGCGTGACATCCATCATCCTATTTTTTTTTTTTCTGTTGTCAGCTGAAATGAAAGCTCATTACTTAAAATGGAGCCCTCTCAGCTGCTGGTGATTGTATCACTGAACGCTAATGTGACTCCGTCAATATGGGTGTTTTGGCTCTTGGAGCCTACGACGCAGTTTACAGCCTGCCATTAATTAGTATTCCTTTCTAGTCTCTGAGATTTCTATCTGTTGTGAAGTGAGCCTTGACCATTCAACAGCAATATCATTGTTTTAATATAATTTATATTACATTAGACTCACGAGACCCTGACCCGTTTTGGGCTGGCTTTGTAATAAAAAGCTGTAGGCCTCTTGTGATAACCCCCTCCCCTTTTTTTTTTAACCTTCTGTTGACTGCACAGCATTCATATTACATCTGTTTAAGGAGTTTTGTCATTCCAGCAATGTGCTATAATTAGGTATATGAAGGAGAGAGGGCAACGGAGCCTCGGTTTTCACCTCTGATCTTGGGACTTTGTAAAGTGGAAGGGGCTACAGATGGACTTTCATCAATGCCTGCAGCTGAACATTTGCAAAACGTCCTCTGGTTTTCTTTTCTTACCTTCTCCTTTCAGTTCAGCGTTAAGCAGACAAAGAGCCGGTTGCACAACACCCCTGACTATTTACTGCCATTTACCTCCTCCACACACGGGCACTGTGAGAAGTAGGACATTTACTGAATGAGGCCATTTTGTTTTCAAGCAGGAACTCTGAAAGGCTTTCTTTAGAAAAATCACTACCGTTTCAACCATATCCAGAGGGCAGAAAGAATAAAATAAACTCAGATGGCTGGAGCAGATTTGGTCAGGACCAAGAAGCTGGCAACTGTACTCCTGTTTCTCGCATGCCCGGTACAGCGTAAATCACCTCCTGACAGCTCCTTGCGTTTCAGATAATTGTTGGGCAGTGGCAACCCACAACAAAGCTCTGCAGTTTGTGCGCTGCTACACGCCTCTCCCAGGGAATAGCAATTGTGCCCGTAGGCTCTAAGCTGGCTCCGGACACCTGCTATTTGAGATACAGCAGCAAAACTGCTTCTGAAGTCAAAGAAATCCTGGCAGCGATGCTGTGTGCCCAGGGACCGTTATTTCAGACATTTGTGTATGAGAGCTGTTGGGGTGTGTGGGCACGCACGGCCATGCTGTGGTTCTGAACGGCAGTGGTCGCGTCCATTAAAATACTGTAGCATCCGATAGAGCCAAAGGAAGCTGGTGAAACACTGGCCTGAAAACCAGTAAACCAAACTGAATCTCCCACAGCCCTGCCACCTTCCCTACAGCTGGTCATGAGGAACCCATGAGAAGACCGCATTTACTTTCAATTTTGTTTTCCCAGCCTCTTTCACCCTGTCCTTTTGCAAATAGTTAAGAGAGGGGGAGCAGAAAAATCTCCTAAAACAATCTCAACAAACACAATGTTGCTGACTCACAATTTCAGCAGGAATCTCTTTGCAATTGTGGGGTTGGTTGGTTGTTTTTTAAAAGTATTGACTCCAGGAACTGGACTATTTCATCAAAGCTTTGTTGTCTTTCTTTTTTTTTTCCCACTCCTTTTTAAAAAATTTGTAATCTTGTGGCTGCTAGGAAAAGGAAAGCATGATCCCAAAATAGCTAAAAGGATTTAAAAAAACAATCTAAGGGGTGAAAAAAAAAAGAGTGTTTGAGTACTGCAGCTTTCAGAGCCAGCTCATAACACCATAATCATGCAGGGCTAATAAGCCCTGCCAGGCTGGACTTTGATCTGCGCGCAGCAGCTTGAAAGTGCACAAGAGCTGCTGCCTAATGAAAACTGCAAGCAGAAAGACTGAAAAAAAAAAAAATTAGTTTTTTCGCCATTTGGGAAACAAACAGCTTCCATTGCTTTCTCTTTCAGTTTATGCCAACAGTTCCACTGTATGTTAGTTATTAAATAGCATTGCGTGTGCGTGGCCAGCAACAGTAAGATTTTTCAGAATTTCTTGGGCAAAATTGTCACTTTGGGCTTCCCCTGTGGCCTCCTGGATGGCAACAGGAGCAGCAGCCAGGCCTTAAAAGGTCACTTGGCAGTAAATTCATGCAGGGTGAAGTAACAAACCAAGAGATTACTTCTTCTCTTTTCATTTACAATAATCACAGTCTGTTTAGCCTTAGTGTTGCAAACTGATTTGTTCCAGGATGTTGCATCTGCTTTCATGAGAACGTTGAGATGATTCATTTTCGCAAGTTATTGCCAAAAAGAAATTTAAAAACAAAAACAACAACAAAAAACGTCAAAAACCACTGAGGCATGGTAAGTGCAGGGACAAAGCAGTCCTGAATGTTTAACTGTCAGTTGTCCCAACAGCCCAACCCAGGGCAGGGATCTGAACCATGCTGTATGTGAATGGGAAAAAGGAAACTTCAGACTGTGAAATGTTCCTGAATCTGGCTTCTTTCAGACCAAGATACCTGCAAATGTCTCCAAACTGCTCAGTTTCCCTAGACATGAAGCCTGGAAAGGAATAAACACAAACTGAGATAAAAATGTATTGGCTGAAATAATAGTTGCTGCCTTTATTTTCTCACCCTCCCAGATGGCAGAGCTCCGTACCAACATTTTGCAGATACATCGCAACCACTTCCTCCTGTTCCTGGACCTTGCATGAGAGTTATCCGCCCGGCCCAGCAAGTCATCCCAAATTACTCAAACCTTCGTGCTCCCAAGGGCATGGGCGACCGACCACCCCAGAGGACAGGCTCCTCCCCTGGTCCTCCTCGATTCCCGTAAGTATGCCTCAGGGAGGTGGGCTGTGTGTGGTGGAAACTCCTCTGATCTGATTTTGTGGGCTTTCAACCAGTAATTCTGAAGCTTTGTGATTTCAGCGTGCCTGGGCTGCAGGGGTATATGTGAGATGCTGGGTACTTTTCTTTATTTGCTATTTTACACCCAGCAGGGGCCTGACCTTACCCTAGAGAACTTCAAAGCCGGATACCTGATATGTTGTTACAGAGCACCCTGAAATGCATGCATTAAGGAAGATAAATGCTTGAAGGTTAAAGGGATGAGAGGCTGAAAAATATCTCAGCTGAAACCTTAGAGCTCTCCTGCTTGAGAGCAAAGGTCAATTTGGTGGCTCACTGCAGTCTCCAGCTTTACCATCCTGGGACGCCTCAATCATTGACTTGCAGTGATTTCCTTCTTACCTCTTCTGTAGTGCAGAGAAAAACTGAGAAAATTTTGTCCCTGACTGATATATCTCTACATTGCAGTTTGCAGCCTTTTCTGTGATTTCTCACGTCGTAATAAAACACCCCATATCTAGCACTTCTCATCTGGGGCTTTGTGACTGTTTTTCAAATATTAATTTAGCAGGCCTTATCTCTCCCTCCCTATAAGTACATCATCAACATATGGGAAATACTCTCCATGCAGGGTTTTCTCCGTACTCAGCCACCTGAAGTCAAATTGAAGTTTCAGGTATTGAGGACATCTGAAAGGCAGACCATTTTTATTTAGGAACCACAATAATTTTAGAGGTGCCAAACTTACAGGCGTCTGTATTTGAAAATGGGGGGCTGTATTTTGAAATTGGGGCTGAACTACGACAGAAAATGTTCGCTTACATGATGTGATCTTGGAAGAAAACTGGGAGGACAGGCAGGACGGGCAACTGAAATACCGCACTGCTCTGGCCTGTGAAAAGTCAGGGGCTGCGACAGAAAAGCGACAGTAAGATATGGCAGTACCTGCAGTGGAGCTAATTGCACTGAAGAGTTTGCACAAAAACGTAAAAATACTGAGGAATAGTGGCTACCCTTTGCAGTACTAAAATTGAAAACCAGAGTCCTAATTTTTGGTGCATTTGTTAGATAAGATGAAGACTTGGGAAGATCTGTAAATCAGCCACAGGGTACATTTTTGTGGCCGTTGAAGAGGTGTGTGTTGCTTTCCTTTGTACTTTCTTCTGCTAAAAGAAATCTAGAACACGTGGGGTCCGTACTGCGGCTGCATTGCTGGTGTTCGTATGCTGATTCCAGGAACGGCAGTTATATGCTGGTAATATCTGCCTATAGAGTATTTTGTAACAGAAAACATCTGTACCAAAATGAATAAACCAAATCTTAATGTGACAACAGAAAACATGCTGTGACCAGCCTGTCATCATTCATTTAAGGAAGGCAAAGGAAAAAAAAGAGAGCGGGCTTGATTGACTAAACATCACTGCTCTGTGGGGAAAAGCTCTCAGAGAAACCTAACACTCATCCAGCAGATTCAAAGCACACCTCACATAAAAATCTGTGTGGATTCCCCTTCCAATTGGCTTCAACTGTGAAGCCAAAGTAGGACAAGAACTGCTAAGCTCACTAAAATCACCCCTTTGTCTCTGTTTGTTACAGTGGAGCGGACGTTAGGCAAGGTTATTTCAGGTCTGGAGCGCGGATCCCTGACATGAGAAACCCTTGTTGGGTCCACTGTTGCTGGTCAAGAAATTACCCTTGTTACCTTTAGCAAAACTTCTGAGTTCTGTCCCAAACTGGAAACCCTCCAAGCTGTGCCAGAGCTGGAGGTGGGGTGCCCTGCACCCCCATTTTTCCCACTTCGCTCCTCGCACTGTGCCTCCTGAGAGTGTCATGAAGGACCCTTTACAAAATGGGAAGAGGTCACCCAAGTGCCGCCCTGCTCCCGCACACGCGTAACAACATCCGCGGCACGGCATGATTTCTCACACAGACATGGCCTTTGCTTCTGCTAATTGCAAACTCCACGTAGCTTTCAGCTACGAGGTGCATTGACTTCCTGTGGCTAATGTTGTCACCGAGGTAGCCGTGCAAAAGATGCTGTAACAACTAAATGGAAATGCTGAGCCAAGCATTTCTACAAGAAGTTTTCTTAGCTAATAAACGCATAAAGTTTTTAGTCTGTTATTAAAGGAAAAAAAAATCATAATTTTGCCTGAAAATAAATATTTTTTTAAATCCTCACTTGCTTTTCTTTGTAGAAACCAGTTACACAACCAGCTACCTAATGTCCAGCTGCCCCTCAAGGCATGTGGCCCGGATGAAGCGTGCTGTTGTCCTTCTGACAATTTTCCATCTCCAGCTGCCATCCCGAGACCTCTCAGTAACCCTGCAGCCAAGGGAACTCTGAGAACCAGCAATTTGCCGGAGGAGTTGCGTAAGTGGTTAGCCAATTTGTTCTGCCCAAGATTTTACAGCGCAGCCTGACAGCTTTAGGTGGGAAAGCTCCGGGGGGCAGAAGGCAGGGGGAACAACATTAAGACAACAAAGACAACGAGAAAAGAGAATGAGTGTCATCACATCTGTAGGATGTGAGCGTTTGTGTTTGGCAGGGTGGAATTATCCCCCTGAATCCTGAAAACATAATTGTCATTAATTGCTTGTTATTTTGTTTACAAAAATTAAATACCATTTAGATTGCTTTCATGGCTTCTTGCTAAATAGGATGTCCCTTGGAGGCAGGAGGCACTGAAGCTTACAGTAAAAGATTAATAACAAACAAAGCCCTAGGGTTAAAGTGTTTCTGCCTGTCCCAAACCAGACAACAATGTTGGTCTTGACCTCAGTTTCTCCCTGGCCTGGTGAGTGGAGAGAACTTCGGGCCAGGAGCCCACACTGAGGGCTGAGGGTGGCACAGGCGCAGGCTGAGGGTGGCACGGGCGCGGGCTGAGGTGCATCCCCTGCTGCCAGCCCCTGAAATGCTTTCACTCTCCAACTCTTATGGGAAAGTCACCTTTTAGAAAACTGGCCTCCTCCTTAATACCGTGCTGGCTAGCAGGTGAGATCTACCATTGCTCAGGTAGATTGCGAGATTTCGATTTTTCCTTTATTCTTTGTTTTGCCCATCACCTTTCAAATCCAGAGAGTTGCATCTCTCCAGCCCGCGGGAGTGAGTTATGGCACCAGATACCGCTCGCGGATAAACCCTGCTTTATCACTTAGCGTGTCCTAGATACAGGAATTACTGGATAACATCGTGTCATTTGTGATACACGTACAGCTGGATTAGACTGGCCAGCTGGTTTACCCCAGCCTGCAAATCCATGATTCTTTAATAAGTAAGAAAACTACTTCCATGATGGCAAGGGCAGCTGAAGGCATTGCTGTCATCAGCTGTCTGTCCTGCCCGCACAGGGGGTTAATGCTGCTGTGCGGTGAGGCTGTGTGGCGTGCGGAAGGGCTTCTCCTGCTCTCAGTGAGGTCTTGGGGAAAGCTGTGCCGGTGGCAGCCGGTGCCGGTGGCAGCAGCTCCGGGTGAGGGCCCAACCTCATGTGTGCCAAAGGGCTGGGGAAGAAGCAGCTCTGGCAGGGCGAGCAGCAGAGTGATGTTACCCTCTCCAGCTCCCGCAGAGGCGCAAATTGAGACCAAGGTTTTTGGATGGAGGGGGGCTGAGTTCAATACCAAGCCACTGCGCTATCCCACATCCATTTTGTTGATATTCCGAAGGGACGTAGGTGGGCAGAACCCACAGCACAATGGAAAAGGAAGGTTTTAGTGTCTCACCCTCCGAACGGTGTGTTTTAATGCACTGCATATTCACACGGGCTCTCTCTCCCAGGCAAGGTCTTTATAACCTATTCGGTGGACACAGCGGTGGAGGTTATGAAATTTGTGAACTTCCTGCTTGTAAATGGATTTCAAACTGCTGTAAGTATTCCTTCCGGAGAAAATGAGTTTCAACCAGGGGAGAAAAGAGACATTTTTTTAAAAAGCAGAGGCGATAACATGGCCCATGTATGTTTTTCTGTTTATCATCGGATTTTGTAGGTTAAGAAGATACAAATAGAATGAACTGGCCTTGCTTTAAAAGTTGTAACTTCATTGATTTGCCTTTTAGTTTGCTCATATTTTAACTGAATTTTATGCTTTAAAATGTGATTTAATAATGACCTTGGAAAATTCCATTTAGTGACACTAGATACCAGATGGGCAATAGTATGAGGTTTTGTGAGCTATTCCATTAACATTGTCTCTTATTTGATCTGTAGTATCAATATTTTAAAAGGTCAATTTTTACGTTCATCCCATCCTAGCTTTTTTTTCTATTGAACGCTATTGCATCGTTGGTTCTTCAGATGTGAATACCTTTCTGCTAAAAAATGATCTAAAGTCAATGTATTTCACACAGCTTAATGAAACAGCCCATCTCATGGTTTCATTTGCTTTGTTATACTTTTAAAAGGGGTTCTCAAATCACCGGCCTGAAAAGGTCTGTGTCCTACTGTCTAATCCCATAAGCCATCCAGATTTTCATTTAAGTTCTTGTGATTTTGCTTCATAACGGCCCTTTCTAAGGGAACCATCCACAGAGGCTCTAGGATTCATCAAAATCTTGATCCATATTTTCTTATTTCAAGTGCATATGCTTCCTGACCCCTCAACCTTCACTCTTAGGCTTCAGTTCAGGAAAGCATTTAAGCAAGTGGCTATCATTAAACTGAATGAGACTCAGTGGGGGGCTTTGCGCATGCTTATTTGTTTTCATGAATCAAGGGTTTTTTCCAGAGAGTGCAATTATACTTCTCTCCAGCAGTTCTGTACTATGACCACTTCACAAGAAAGCTCTGGGTACCGTGAAGGTACGGAGTAGAAGGCTTATTAATAGCATCTTTGCTGGACATACAATTCTTGGAGCATGCTGCAGAACAATACATAGAGCAAAACAGCTCCAAAGCCCCTTTCAAAAAGGGAAGAAGAAAGACTTGAGAGCAGAACATGACTCTTCTGTCAAAAACTTGGAGATGTTAATATTTACTCTGTTGGTTACGGCCATCGACTGCCAGTTTCTGGGCTTACTGAGCGTGCAGGGAACTGAGCAGTGTTGGTCGTGTTCAGTCCTGTGAAGATCTCCACCTCTCCACTGTCACTGAAGTCTGGGTTACTGCATCCAGTATCAGTGACCCGTCTGACTTTCCACCACACACTCTGAAAATTTAGTTGGATAAGCTAAAACGTGACACTCAGTATATACCCTTGCAGCCAGAAAACAGTGGACATGTGCAGCTATACAGATAGAGAAGGTGGGCAGCCGTCCACCTCAAGGTGTTCAGCGAGGCAAAAAAAAAAAGCCAGTTTACAAATGTTGAATATCTAACACTCACCATCAGTAGTTGTTTCTTGTTCCAATGAGCAAAAAATGCCTGCGAGTTTGGAGCTGTTAAGGCAGGGTGGTGGTCTAGTGGCTGGCTGACCATGTGCCTGTGGCAGCCCCCCTCCACCTGCCTGGGGTGCCCATCCAGCTTGACTCTGGACTGCAGGGAAAGGGGAGAAGTTGTGCACGCACATATGTGACGTTTCTTTCCTAAGGGCATTAGGCAGGCATGTTAGAAACTAGAGAAAGGAGCAGGTGCCTTTTTCAGTGCCCCCAAATGGGGAGGACGGGCAAAAGGGTGCTCACCACAGACTTTCATTCTCTTGCAGATCGATATATTTGAGGACACAGTGCGAGGTATTGACATCATTAAGTGGATGGAGCGCTACCTAGGTGATGTATGTAAAGGCAATTTAACCTTGTTCATGGCAGAGGTGACCTGAGGAAAATGGTTGAATTATTCTAATAGCAACAGGAGCAGAATCAAAATGCAAGACCCTTCTATCGCCTTCCCTGCCCCTGCAGAAATGGCAGAGGTCTTGCAGCGAGAGCATAGGCAAATCTCACTCACTTCTGCATCTTATGGTCCCAAAGCTCTTTTTTGAAGAAATGAAGTGCTAATCCTGGCATTCCTGCCAAATTCCAATGCTGGCTGTTACATTCAGCCTGAAGCTGCCATTGGACAAGTTGTTCCTCAATAACATTTTTAAATAGTGAGTTTTAGCTATGCTTGGTTAAAACGATAGCTGTATTTCATCCCAGGCTGCATAGCAGTGACTAACGTTCATCCAGCTTCGCACCTGTAGCTTTTATGTTGCTATGTAAAACACCGAAGGGTTCTTCTGGATAATCCATCATATATGTAAACTGGAAATTGATATTCTGTTAGTCGAATAATAGAATTGCTCTCATCACTTTGTATCTAGCTAAGCAATAAAAGAGATTCATATTGGTGCCAGTACAGACCCAGTGCAGCAGCAACTTCCTTTGAAGTTCAAAGGAGCAGTGAGTGCACGTCTCCTTTAGGATCAAGCCAAGCGGTTCCCATTGTACCAGCACAGCTGGACAGAAACTGGTGATTCTTTCACCAGAAACGTATGCGATCACGGGGTGGCTTCCCTTGATTTATGCCTTGCTGGGCAGCCACTGGGCCTCTGGCTCACCCTGGGCAGATCTCCAAGGCTTGGGAACAGGATAACAAAGTGGTGGGCTCTCCCTGACCTTAGCAAGGAAGCTCAACCACCTGACAGAGGTTTCCTAAATGTGCCCAGCAGAACACCTTCGCTGTAGCGCACTACCGCGCAGGCACAGTACTACTGTGTGCAGAGCCAGTGCAGTCATGCATTTTGGGGCTGTCATCAGGACAAATTAGGCTTGGGCTCACCATGCGTAATGGAGGTATTGAAACTAAAAGCCAGGGTGAATTTGCTTTTGCCAAGAACATAATTATCATTTAAAATACAAACTGGCAGATCTCCCCTGGGACTTGTGTGCTATCAGTAGGAGAGACCAGTACATGTGGAGAGCAATTCCCCACCTCCATATGAGGAACCTTCTCTGACTGCCTGCCCTGGAAATGCCTGTTTTCCTCCACTGACTATAGAGGCAATTTCTAACTTCAAAACCTCTACACGTGTGAGGAAGAAGGGACTGCTTGGACACAAGCAGGGAGATGTGCACAACTGGGCATGTCTCTGCAAACCCTCGACATCTGTAAGTGCTTAGATGCATGTCAGGCACAAGCAAAAGTAATTCTGGAGTATGTTAAGTTGGTGTAAGGGATAATGGCTCCTTACCGTATTTGACCCTGTGGTGGGGCAAATCCCCTTGATATTGAACAGAAGGAAAGAGTAAATTAGGTGCCAGGCTGACTATGAGCCACAGACTTGGAAGCCTTACACAGCCTGACGTGGCGCGGATAAAAGACAGGCGCTAGGTAAACATAAGTAGGAGGCTTTCATCTGCTGAGCCTCTTCACTGGCCCACCATGAGGGAGGGGAGACGTTTCCCAGATCTGAAGGATGGCTCCTCTATGGAAACCTGAGCCCGGTGGGGGCCTGGGATTAAACAGGTCAGAAGCAGGATCCGGGCTGTCCCGGCGAGGTGAGGAGCGTTGCCTTCAGCCCGTTGCGGCGAGGCGGGACAGAGCTGCTAGGTACCTCCGAACCTGCCCAGGCCGTCCGCAAAAGCCCATCTCTCTGCACAGCCACCTCTCTGCACACCTCAGTCCTAAGATCAGCAAGAAAAGATGTCGCTTCCGTTGCCAAGAGCCCTGCATGTAGTTTCCGTAGGCAACTGCCTTTAGTGGCTTGGTGTATAAAAAGCCATAGACGGTTAAATAGATGCACTTTTACACAAGCTGTCGGAAAACATTTAGGTCTGAATTTGAAGATAAAACTCTTCTGTGTGTGTACATAGACACTCTACAGCGATAAAAAGTAGCTCTTTAGTACAGGGATTCCAACTGTAAACTGGTAGCTGCTAATACATCTCTTGACATTTAGATTTTCTATACTGTGAGATCTCGAGAAATAATGAGGAGAACGAGCGTACGAGTCCTCCTGTATTTCCTGCCAGAATGAATGAGATCCTCTCGTGTTTGCCAAGAACATAAAGATCACTTAAAACACAAACTGGCACATTTCCGATCCGCCTCTACCAAACACGCTGCGTTTCCCAATTTCATAAAAGTGCTTTTCTCCCTAACAGAAGACGGTGATGATAATCATAGCAATCAGTCCAAAATACAAACAGGATGTGGAAGGGGCTGAATCCCAGCTGGACAGGGATGAACACGGCTTACATACTAAATACATCCACAGGATGGTAAGCAAGGGTGTGCATTTGCTGTTTTACAAAGACTCTGTCTCTTCTTCTCGAAAGACAAATCTCTCTCCAAATGGCAGGTTCTTTGCTTTGTTTTCCCTAATCCCCATAGTTAAACACCCCCCTTTGGAATTCATTAATCCTCCCTCTCATCAGCTCCGTATGCTCATTAACATCTGCTAAGAGGTTCAAGGAAGAAAAAAATCTTATTAAACATGCTCATCTTATTCCTCTATATTCTTTATCGTTCCATGTTTTTCCCTTCCCTCACCTTCTCCAGCCCATGTTGGCCTGGCATATGCCCCTGAGCACGATCTTATCTAACACTGCCTGACGTTCCTCCCTGTAAACCAGCCCCTATCGTTTCGGCCATCCGGTAACTGAGGTCTTTTTTCGGGCAGCAATAAAGCTGGATGAAAGGTGGAATTGCAAAGCAAAGGCCAGAGCTGCTAAGGGGGGCTCCTGGGAGGGGAAGGTGGCAGGGGACCAGCGCAGGTCACAGACGCCCAACATCTGTCACAGGACGGATATTTATCCTAGAAGGGCCCACAGAGCCGTGAAACTCATCCTTTCTCCCTCAGTTTGCAGTTTGCTGCTTTTCTCACCCTATAACCCATCGGATTCCCCGGTCTGATCCTGCAGTCAGACTTCTCAGAAGCTGACACCAACAGATGAGTTCTCAGCAGTGCTTTGCTGTCCTTACCACCCCCAGGATGTTTGTGTCCGGGGACTCGGGGAACCAGCTGGGTCCCAGCTTGGACATGGAGCTGGCCTCCAGCTGAAATCTTTCACCCTCTTGGAGACTGAACAAAGGCCTCCTTAGTTAAGTCAAAATTCGTCGGTTCTCGATAGAAATCAGGAGATTGCAACTCAGCTAAAACCACAACTATTTCACACCACAGAACCAAATAATCAAGAAATGTTGACAGATCTTTCCTGTATCCTTTCTGTAGTAATGAAGAATCAGATTAAGTGGCCAAACAAAACGATACCGAGTTCACCAGCAATAGATGAATTCACTTAACAGAAAAGCAGTTTAAGTAAGCAACAAATGTTCTTACACATAGAATTCATATGCATGTGAAGAAAAATTAACATGCCGTTACAATAAATCTGGCAATTTGTTCTCTTCCAGATGCAGATTGAGTTTATACAACAAGGAAGTATGAACTTCAGATTCATCCCTGTGCTTTTTCCAAATGCCAAAAAGGTAACGTACACACATGCATGTATACTTGTCCCATGATTAAGCACATATTATTTTGATCAGAGTGCACCAGATGAAATCTTAAAACCCAAACCCTCGATCTCTTGGTTCTTAATATCCCACTAGCAATATTCCAAAGCTACATTTTACATGAAAAGTTTATAGCTTCTTGTACATACAAATAAAAAACATTTCATCCGCAAAATTAATCAGTGCATAAATGTATGATGATGAAACACAACTAAAACTTAAACTGTCTTGAGCGCTGGAAGAATTTGAATGGAGAGAGACAATCTATCCAGCAAGCATGTTTTTTATGTTAACCCTTTTATAATTTCATCCAGATGTAATGCCGATGAGTGAGATGGGAGAGATTTATGGCTGATATGAAGTGAGGATCTGGAAGAGGGTGGGTTGAGGATATAAAAATAAAGAGGATGATAAGTATTAAAGTACTAGGCCGTTGCTTGAACTTTGATGGGCCCATCAAAGGCAAACTGTAAGGTTTTTTAGGACTTGTAATTTCATCTGCCCTCCTTATTGAAGATTCATTTGAGAATAAGAAGTAAGTAATGCAACAGATTCCCATACCCTTCTTCCTCACTCTGAGAGAATCTCTTGGATTTTTACAAGGCCAGAAAAGTTAAATGGCTTCAGTTAGAGCTGAGAAATTGCATTCTTCCCCAAACTTACAACGGATATATTGGATTCGTGTTTGCTTTTCATCGCTAAATGCTGTGTGCACTTTTGGGTAGCTGTTGTGTTACCCCTAGGTACAGCTGCATTTTGGAAATTATTCTTTGTATTTATTTGGGTGCCCAAATTTTGGAACATAAGTCAAGATTTACACAATATTACCACAGACTGTAGGGCCATGAAGTCCCACAGCACTTGTGGATTTGAGTGTGATCAAGATCTTTATTTAGGCACTGACTTAATATGAGCTCAAAAATTTGAAAACATGTCACTGTGGGTTTGTAAAATATGTGAGGTCCTTTGGAATGAATGGTACCTCTGGTATTTCACATCATCCAGCTGCCTTTCTGAATATTCTCGATCTGGTACTTACCTTAGGGGTGAAAAGCTGGGAAACGGCAGACCAGAGGCAGGGAACCAGTCATCATTTTCAGTCTTTGCAGCTTCATCTGGGGGGAAAGGGCAGGACTGCTCCTAATTTTGAGGACTTCTTGAGTGCCTGCCATGCAACCAGAGCATACAGCCTGCAGCTGCTTGGCACCTCAAGGGTTGCAGAGAGAAGTGGTCCAGCAGCTAAAGCTGCCTTTGGGCCTTGAGGCAGACACAAAACCGATAAACTCAGGTTAATTTTGCCTGAATCAAAAGACTATTTAGCATGTAGCAGTGGCTCTCTCAGATAGTCATCTATAAGGAATTTCCAGGGTTGGTTTATTCAGCTGTTCTTGTCAAAGCATCAGGCTCCAGGCAGCCTTCCTGCCCATGCTCTGCAGTCCACATCACCCTTCAGTTCTTCCAGAGGTGCCTTTCTCATCTAAATTATGCAGACCAGCATTTTCTACTGCCGTTATGCTTTGCTCTCTTCCTTCACACAATTCTTTGGTACATCATCTACCTCCATCTAACTAGTTAATGATAATGTAACCGAGGACATCATGGGTGGAAAGAGAGCATCAGAGCCTGAACAAGTTGCAGTAATGAAGTCTGTGGGCAGTCAGAGGAGGTGAGGTACCTGAAAATCACCATGTATATGTATAATTGGATGATGTCGGTGGGCAAATTACTTTTCATTTTGTCTTTTTCATACTTCTCTTTACGTGTTTAAGTACTACTGTAGCTGGCAATGGGAAAGAGCAGGGACGCAAGGTTTGGAAGGTTTCGTCTGGGGACATGGCTATTAGATGAGTTAATCTCACACGAAGTACATCGTAAAGCACTGCTGGTATGTGAAAGTCAGTTGACCTCCAACAGGAAGGATTCTGTGTGATCTGAAGAGTGTTCATTAGGAAATTGAATAGAGGGGAAAAAGCACAACACGCAGTTAAGGTGGAACTAGTATTTCCATCATATGCTGCTAAAGGAAACCTGGGTCATGCTTGTTCAAGGCTTCCATCTAGCCAATCTGCAGAAATGTGTCCTCCTCATCTGGTCACTCGATGACCAAAGCATTAAGCCATGCTTGCCCCATGCTGGAGGCTCCCTCTGGCAGAGCGGAGGCAGTTGGAGGGGTGAAGTGAGCAGGGCTGGTGCCAGAGCAGCCAGGAGAGCTCAAACCGTGCTCTGCCGACACGGCCCTGAACACACAGCCCTGCCCTCTGCACCAATACACTCTGCCCTCTTCCTACCAGTTTGACCCTCAAAGTTATGAAATACTCTCTCTATGGCGTAGGGAGAATTTCCTCTCAGCTTACAGATACATAAAAAATAATTAAAAGGGCACTAACCACTTTCCCATTACTCCCACCCACAATGACAGCCGGCGTTGCACGGCGAGGAAAGTCTCCTCACTTTCTCTTCCCTCCTTCTGGATCAAAATAGGGGCTACAGCTACCCCTTTACCCCTACACACCTCCCTCAAGTTCAAATTATTGCCAGAGTTGATTAGAGTGCAGGTGCTTTTTGTACTGAGTTCATTAGGGAGGACATGAAATAAATTGGCTGCAGGAGCAGTTCTGGAAGAAAGGCGCAGCGCCCGTCTCTGGATATATAGCGCCTCTCATTATATCCCCACGTGCTGGTTTCTTACCTACCATACATTCCTCACCCTAATTTCCATCTTTTCAAGCTTAACTAATGGTTTCCCATGTGGACATATATCAAATGCTTTACTGAGGTCCAGACTGACTACGTCTACTGCATTTTCTTCCTCCAAAAAATGTAGTTTCTTATCAGAGAGGGGGTTCATTTGGTAAACTCTTGCTGTACTTCATCGCATTTCCTTTTATAGCTCTGAACAAGGTTTGGTAAAGAAACAAATTTTATGTAATAAGGGTGTGCATGTGCATGCAAACATAGTTATCTTTCTTTCTCCCAGTAACATTTGAATCTCTTGGCCAATTTCAAACACCTTTGTCAAAGGAGTAAAGTTCACGAAGATTAAAATCCATTCCTACGCAAAAACAGACCTGGCAGGCGGAGGCAAGAAGTCTTGTTCGTGCTCCTACCAAGGTGAATGCTGCGGGAGCTTACCCTTGTTGGGCAGTGGGGTGTCCACCCAGAAAAGCAACATTTTAAAACCTCCACTTTGGGGAGACCATTCCCAAAGCCTATGCCTTCTCGGCCACTGGAGAAAGCAGAAAGCCAGGCCTGGTAGATACCTCTGCTGCTCACCAAGCCACTTGTTCAGAAGCCTGGGTGAGGTCAGAGCAGTGGGTCTGCAGCCGCCTACGTCACTTACCTCCTTCTTATACGTAAATCCTGTAGATCCAACAAAGTGATCACGCCAATTAACACAAACTGCTTCCTGAGCAGTGGAAATGAGGATGCCTGGTTCCTACAGCCATACAGGCCCAGGAAGAGACAGCCAGTTTGAGAAGCAGGAGGTTTGGGAATGAAAGATTTGGACTGCAGCTGGGTTGTTTGCTGGCAGGCAGGAGATGTGCTGCTCATGCCAGGGCATCCCCTGGTGGGATGCCAGGGCCATGGTGCACGCCAGCAGCTTTTCTGCTCTGTCCTGTTGGAACCAGCTCCACTGGCTTGACAGGGACTGTGCTGTTCCTCACAGGGGCCAACTTGGGAAAATACTGCCCTGCTAAATAAGAGGCCCAGGGAGCAAGTGCTGGATGTCCTGACTGCTCATGTTGCTTGCCTGCTGTCTCACTTTGTTGTGTTCTGGTGCCTCCAACATCTCTTTTCCAAAAAGAAATCTCCATCTCCACAGTGGACATGAGTTGGTTTTGGCCAAGGATGAGTCTTTGACCCTTTTTTAGTTGTATGAACATAGCCCTTCACCCCTACACATCCAGGCTATCCATATGGAAACCTCCCAAGGCTGTGGAGACATGGGAAGGTGAAGTCTGAGCAGGCTGCTCTCCATCAGGTTGTGGTGGTCACCTCTTCATTACGTTAATGGGCACTGGCCAAACCCTGTAAAAGGCTGCATCTTTCCCAGATTGCGAGGAGTGCTGGAGGCTTGACCCTGCTAATCTGGAGATGCATCAGCCTCTCCTTGAGCTCAGCATTGGCCTCAGCCTCGTGCTTAGGAGGTGGCCAGGAAGCACCACGCTTGGTGAAGGAAGGTGCAAGGGGAGAGGGGAGGAGGCCACCCAGGATGAAAAATGCTCTCCTGTGGTCCTGCTCTTTCCCCATGGATTCTCATCTCAAGGTTGGACACATTGTGTGGATCCTCCAGCTGCTACTAAGGTGGCAGCCTTTCCCTGGTAGGGGAACTGAAACGTCTCTCTTCTCAATGTTTATTTTCACAAGCCTTTAAGTGCCTGTCACTGAGATCAGAATCCCTTTGAAATGTGGTGAAATTAGCCAACATGATGGCAGAAAAGAAAGAGAGACAGGCAAGCTGTGAGATCACACCAAGTTCATTTATTTAGGAACCCAAATACAACTCTGAAGCCAAATTAAAATTTCTTGTTGTTACAGAAAGTGCCTAGAACAGACAAAATGAAATCTTGCTTGGCAGGCTCAGATGGAATCTGCAAGGTTCTGGTACAGATGCAGGAGGATTTATGAGATTTCGCTTTTTTTTTCCCCTTGTTTTTCAGGAACACGTGCCTACCTGGCTGCAGAACACGCACATTTATAACTGGCCAAAGAATAAGAAGAACATCCTTTTGCGGTTACTGAGGGAGGAGGAGTATGTTGCTCCTCCAGTAGGACCTTTACCAACGCTCCAGGTTGTACCGTTATGAACGTTATGGCTTAAAGTGCACGACAAGCAGTTGTTAAAGGGTTGTTCCTGGAAGGGAGCCAACGCTCTTCCAGATGGCTCTTTTTGATGACAGAAGACGCTCTTTCTGCTACAGGAATTGGATGTCTTGGGTAGCTCAGGCTCGGCTTGTTCTCTGCCGTGTTAAACATCTACTTCTGAAGCTGATGGGGCAGAACTCTTTTCTCTAGATTTTTAAATAAGCTGCAGATGGAAAGAATGCCCAGTTTTATTTTCACATCTGTTTTTAACATATTCCTTTATTAGTCGATATAGCAAACAAATGCCAGAAATAATGTTGCAATAAGTGTAAAATGAAAATTACATCCTCCTTTTTGCTCAGGGTTTCTTTAAAGATATTCCTGCCTTGTATAGCATTATCAAACAGTTAATTTGTATATACATTATTAAATACATTTGCCTTTTGTAAAGCAACCTTATATATTGCGTCAGCTTTTATTATTTGCTGGGAACAACGGAGGAATGGTAACTGTTGGGTAACGCACGTTTTCCTTAGCCTGTCTTGCATAAAGACACTGTCTTCAATTAGAGGACTCTCAGATCTGAAACCTCTGGAGTTCCATTTTCTTAGAGCTCAGCCCCTAACACCTTCAGCGTGTTGCAGCAATAGTCCACAAAAGGAGAGCTCAACGCGTGGCTACGTGTCTGCTGTCAGTACCACGGAATGCTACAGAATGTTTTTACAGCAGGCCTTGAGCTTCGTTACTGCTCTTCTTATTTAAAACAGAGCACGTCAAAGGACAACTGGCGCTCGGGAAGCCAGCGATTGTTAAGAGAAATAACACTGACTCCTAAAACTTGTATGCGGTATGGAACAATAAAATAATCAAAGACGTTGGAGAGCCACGGGGTGTTGGCAACTAGGAAGGCTCAACAACATGACATCTGCTAAAACTTGAAATTTTTTTCTACAGAGCCTATAAGTACGACTTTGGTGAGGGTTCTTTTTTTTAAAAGTGCCTTAACCTTACTGAGGTAACAGTGGACCCTGTTGGGTTAAAATTCTGCAGCCCTTATTCGTTAGAGCAGTCGTACGAGAATGTCCTGCTCTGACACAGAGCACTTCATGCCTGCTCAAAGCAGGCTCTTTCCAAGACCCTCCTCAGCTTTATTATTTCTTATAGAACGACCCAAACACAGCTTTATAAAAATTACACGTTTGGGAGTCCGAAAAGTGAATTAGCCCAGAAGTTGATACTCCTGTTACATTACCCAAATTATTTAATTAGCTTTCCATGAAGGTGGTGCCAGTGTGGTGTGCTGATACTGAACATGCTCTGTGGTGCTCATGAGAAACAACTGAACAATCACATTGCAGATATACTCAGGTTTCTCTGTAGCAGGCCTTTGCATAAAGAGCTGCAGCCATTTAAGAAAACTCCGAGAAGGGGGCATCCAGTGTTGTCAGCTCTTATAATTTTGATTGTGGTATTTGCTGTGCTTCTTACAACTCCAGTTTCTAAAGGGAAGCTCAACAACTGAAACAGGCTAATACTTGCCATGCCGGCAGCTTCCTGACAAGGCACAATAAAATTGTGTTAGGTAGCGCTACTTCTTGTTACCTACTTGCTTGTGGGGAAGGGAGGTCCATTTCCCATGTGATAAAATGAAAAACTAGCTTCCAATTAAGAAAATAACTTTCTAGTCTATGGTGACAAGCCTAAAATCACGTCAGAAAGCTGCCTTAAAAGGTCAACAAAGTGAAGACAAGAGAGATGGGACCTGGGTACCTAAACACTGATATTTAGGGTCACTTGGAGTGCCCCACAGCACTGAGCTCAGCCTCCAGGTTGCACAAGTCTCCCCAAATGCTGTGACGTATCTGCCGACTCAGTATGGCCGTCTCTGGTATTTTAAGATACCTGACGTGTTTTAACACTGGGAGCCAGTCTGTCTCAAAGAGCTTCTGAGCCCCTTAGCCGATTTCTACCACATTTAACAGGGAGAAGCTCAAAGACATGAAGTGCCTACGAGTTTCACGGAAATAATTACCTGAGCAAAGAGCTAGCCCCAAACCTGCCTGTTGTGGAGGGAGAGGCGGGGGGGGGTTCAGGCCTGCAAAGGTCTCTTCCCAGAGGTAGGCAGCTGGCCAGCCAGCGCTCACAGAAGTCACAGCTGGCCACCCTGCCCCTGGACGGGGCTGGGAGGGCTTTTGGGGTGCGCAGCCTGGGTAAGGCAGGAGGAGAGAAATCTGTAGGGAATGAGGCTGTCTCAGTTTTGCTGATTGCACAGCAGCATATTAGGGAATGCAGTTAAGCATTCAAAATGATTAGCGAGGCTGGGTAGCAAATTCCTTTCATCATTTTGGCTGTCATCCTAAAATATGTGCTCTAGATTTACCACAGATTTGCTTGGTTTGGGCCAGGGAATTTCATTAAGTAATTCCTGCACCATGTGATACACAAGGTTGCATTAAATGGTCCAGTGATCATTTTTATTCTCCTGTTTCAGCAATCCTTTTCTGAAAAACAATGCTAACAGAATGAGAAAGAAAAACTAAGCATTGATGTTTAGGAAGTACAAAGAGCCCAATCTACTTAACTGCTGGGGCATTATTATATTTTTTTTTTTTAATTGAATAACAATTCCCAGGATTCATTGATCTTTACACTAGTTAGAGCATCCTACAAGGACAGAAACCATGGTGGGGAGAGTGTGAGTAATGAGCTAGCAGCCTAGTGAATCATTTTCCCTAAAGCTTTGTATTTGTAGAGAAACAGATGGTGGGAGCTATGAAGAGGGAGAGGGAGGAGAAAAGTGTTTCTTTGCAAACAACAAAAGTGGGGATAGAGGGCAGTGAAAAAAAGAAATAATCAGCAGGTAAGGGAGAAGAAGAGGCTGAAAACACATAGGCTGTTTCAAAACTAACACGTTAATGTTAAAATGGATTAGAGTTACAGGAAAATATAGGAAGGAAATTACAGAAAACAAGAGCTTTGTGGCCGAGGGGAAAAAATGCACCAAGAGCAGCCCTAAAAAATATATTTGTAGATTAACTGTTGAGTCAGTTATTAACTTTATGTGTAAATAATGGAGAAGTAGCTGAAAGTATGCAAGCCTCCCTCCCACAGGCTGGCAGACACACACAGAGGCAAAAGACGGCGATAGCACCAGCAGTTTCCGTCACAGCGCCTGTACCTTTGCAGGGAGTATTTGGGAGAGGCAATACACTGTCTCTAACATGGAAAATAAGAAGCAAAGAAGAGAGTTATGTACTTTATGTTGGGATGAATGAGGCATTAAGGCAGAGATAGAGATCATCGAGAAAGAGCCTGCTTTGTGGGCTTACCAGAGCTCAGATGACACTAATGCATGTAAATATTTTTTTATGCAAGTCACCTATGTGACAAAAACATGGTTGTAAAGTTTTTATCCCACAGTTAAGCTAGATTCGCCTCTCCAATGAGGGAAGGGTATGGCGGTTCTAGTACAAAGTTAATCAAATAAAACCTTGCAAGCAAGACATGAAATGCTGCTCTAAGAGCTCATTTTCTCCTGGTAGGCTCTTAACTGCCATTATTTGGTGCCATTTAAGAAAATAATGCAGCAGACGTCCCTGCAGCCTCTCTGGGACCAGCAGCAAGGCAGATAAGGAAGCTGGCTCATTAGAGCAGCCCCACCGAAGGGCACCTTGCTAGGAGCGTGCCCTGCCCTTGTGTCCACTCGGCGACTGGGCTGCAGGTACTGGAGACTCGGGCATCTTTCTTTGTAACAGCATCAGTCCAGGCAGCAAACTTTGGCACCATGGTCAAGGGAGCTCCACGACGAGATGTACTGATGGAGGAAAAGGAGCAATTGTCACCATTTTATCATGCTTCTGGGTTGTCAGATTGGTGGTGCTGGGTAAGCTGAGGGAGATATCTGGTCTTAAAAGGTAATGGAGAGGGAGAAGGAGGAGCTATGTGGCCTCGCAGTGCAAAAGTTCTACCGTGGTAACAAAGGAAAACATGTCACAGAGTTTCCTCAACCTCAGCATGCAGAACAGGTGCACATTATCTTCCAAAGCAAACATTTCTCTTGTTATGCTTTGGCTTTAATTTAACAGGTTCCCCCATGCCCACACCTGCGGGATTCGGCCACTGTTTAACACGTGTTTGGGAAACAGATCCTGCCTGGATGGTCACAGCTTTCAGCAGCTCCCCCTCCACCACCCTTTATCATGACGTTGCTGCAGGAAAGGACTCCCTTAATACCAGTTGTGCAGTACTGATGGGCTGGAGCTGCTCCTTCTCCCTGGCCCCTGACACGGGTCTTCTGAAGTTCAAGGCTGGCACACAGCACATCAGTACCGTTAAGAAATCTCCCCTGTGTCATTTCTGCTTGAGCTGTGCCAATAGCCGCTCAGGCGGGTCGCCACAGCCAGCACGAACCGCACGGACATCTCACAAAAGAGACGCCATCCCGCAGGAGGAGGCAGCGGAGTAGCAGCCTCTCCAGCGCCAGCCCTAAATTAAGCCAGGAGTAAGCTGGAAGAGCTCAGCCCCACTCCAGCCTCCGCAGGCTTGGAGCCCTGCCTCAGCCTGATCACGAAGCCGTATACAGACCACCGGCTGTGTGTCCCTGTCTGAGGCCAAGATCAGTTGTAAACAAATGAAAAAAAATCTACAACTAAGTTTCCCAGCCTGACCAGATCTGACAGCTAGGCTACATTTCAAGGGCTCACTGGTGTAGATGGGACCAGACAAATATCCTCCGTCATGGCTCTGGGCACTGCACGCCATTGCGCAGGTCTCTTAATGGACGGATCCAGGGAATCTCAGGTGAAATATGGATGCACCCAGTGGGTGTAAATCTCTGCAGGACTGTTGTTGTGGAAGAGGGAAAGGGGTGGCCCAAATCCTGCCAGGGAGCAGGTGACTCCCCAGCACCTAGTTTGCAGGCTGGGCAGATGAAGCCCCCAGTCGTCTAAGGGGAGGGGAAATGCCTGCTGTGGGAAAGCCCCAGAGAACCACAGAAGTGTGGGTTTTCTGGGGCTGCAGAAAAAGGTACCGTAATGGCAGACATTGGACAAAACCCAATGATTAAAATAGTTCATAATTAAAACTGATTTTAAACAATCATGACCAGCAGCACCAGCAGTGACCTCATTCTGGCTGAATTTCATTCTTTGGATTTTCCACTTTTTTTCTAAAGGAGTGTATTCTGGAAATACTATCTTGGAGGCTTTCTTCAAAGCTACCTTCCTTTACTCAGGCTGACAGTCTTTACAACATGTCTGTTCTGGTTTTCATCAGCTACCTCCAGTGAAAATCTGCTAAACGTGATGCTTTGTGACTGGCACATTCGGCACTGCAATGCTCTTGTGTGCCGGCCTCGGGATTTCCAGCAAGCAGCAGGTGCTGCCATCTGCTCTCAAAAAGCCTGCAGTCTTCAAAAGAAGCAGTTTAGTGAGAATGACTTTCAAACAGATTACACTACTGGGGATTGAGCTGAACGGCTCAGGAGCAGCAAGTGCACTAAAGAGTCTTTCATCCCTAGGCATGGACAGAGAATGGGGCCCAGCTTGGCACTGACCAAACCCAGTCAGGTTCGTGTCTGGTAGCATCACTTCAGTTCTCAGTGGGCGCTGTCTGCGTCTCACTCGCGTGTGTGAATGCACGCAGCCAGATGCACACAACGCCCACCACAGTCTTCCTGGCACAGGTTGCTCAGAGAGGTGGTGGATGTCGCATACCTGGGAACATTCCAGGCCAGGTTGGACAGAGCAACCTGATCTGGTTGGAGATGTCCCTGCTCCTTGAGAGGGGTTGGACTGGATGACCTTTAAAGGTCCCTTCCAACTCAAGCCATTCTATGATTCTATTCTATGATTCCTCCCAGATCTTCCCTCCAAGCAGATCATGCAGAGACACTGAGATCCAGCCTCAGCACTGGCACGGACACTGGTGGTTCCTGAACGCCAAATTAGCAGCATGCAGCAGACAACTGACCATTTCTCTTCACTGCAGAATAAAGATATCCCTACCAACAATGATTTCAGATGCTCAACACTGGCTTTCCCCATATACAGGGCAGTGGGTCAGGCACTGAAAAGCCATTTGTAAAATAGAAGTTTTATTCTCCACTTTACTACTGCATTGCTGCAGACAGCAGAAAGTTATCAACTCGCTCTGCTCCAGTTTCCTTACCTAAGGAGCTGAGATGGTAGCAAACTGGCCACTTAGGTAAAGTTTTTGGAGACTTACTGATTAAAGTGCTACATGCATACAAACAATATTTATTTTTATGGGTCCATTCTCCTCCCAGCCTTACAAGAGAGACACTTTTTTTCTGGAAGTACCAGCTGTGCAGAAGCTGACACAGCAGAAAGTCAGCAGTAAGACTGTCCCAAAAGAGAGATGAAGGGGGGCTCTTTAAACAAGCATAATAGAAATCAAGCAGACGACATGGAATACGATAAAGAAGTGAGAAAGAGGAAAGGAACTATACTGTAATAAAATGGAATGAAGTAGCAAAACTAATCAGAGAGCATAGATTCATCTTTTTTTGGCTTCATGCTTCACTTTAAAAGAGGTAAAATAATTTAGCATTTACTATTTTTTAAAATGAAGAGGGGAAAAGACAGTAGAGCAGTATTTTCCTTCAGGCTTTTGTGTCCTGTTTTAACTTATTAGTTGGAAACCAACCTTCTAAAGCAGCACAGTCCTTCCTGAGGGCACAGCCATACCGATGCCAATTTGGTGTACCAGTGTATCAAGAGGCAGTCAAGAGACCGACGACTGCATCAAGGCAAGACAGCCAGGTACAAATTACATGGAAAACAAAGAGGTTTTCTCTAACACAACGAATGAAAACTGCACATCTCAAGCCCTCACGTCTGTTGATTGATGCAGTCCAGACTCCTTGCTCACTCCAGGCTGGAGTTAATTACTCCCAGGAGTAATTAACAGGTTGAATTTTAAAGCCATGGGCTGGATGGACTTCAGCATTGGAGAGATAGGTTTCACCATCCCCTCAAAGCATTTTTTTTTTGTTTTGGCTGCCCTTATTTCTCAGTCTGTACACTTCCCTGTTTTTGATGTCTTACAGAGTATCTTGTCTTGAACTGCCCAATGCTTCTTGTCCCAGTGGCAGTTTCCAGTACAAAAAAAGGTTCATCTGGAGATCCGCATCAGGCTCAGCCTGTATGTCGCTACACAAAATCAACGTTTGGTCTGGTGTGACCCTGTACTGCCTTCACACGAGCTTGGGAGGTGAAAGAAGAGATGTACCCGAGCAGCGCTATCATATGCAGACAGAGTGGTGCTTGGGAAAATCATCCAGGGCATTTCTACGTTAAGGTTTCTCCAAGTCTGCATCTATGGTGGTACCCAAACTGGTCTTTAGCAAATAGCAAGAAGGCAAGCCTTTACAAGATACTGCCTGGGAAACAGGATCAGTGAGAAAATCCAGTCAGTGCCAGAAAATCTGGCATCACATCGCTTGCAACAGAGCACAGTGAAACCAATGCCTTCAAGGAGGCAGAGCAGCCCTGCTCCCTACAACCAGAACAGTTCCCAGGTACATCACAGGGAAATGCATTTTATCCTACCAGACGTACAGTGTACAAACACAGGCTGCAAACAGCACGTCTGCAAGCTCCCAGCTTGTCAGACAAGTCTCAGTATCTCAAAGCCTAGCACATGCTGGGATTTAGCAGGCTTTCAAGGCACTTTGCATCAGCTCAGGCAGCGGCTCTGCTACTATTATGCAGTATCTGTGCTATCACCCAGATAAAAGCACGGTTTCAGTTCCGATTTCTCTTTTTTTCCACATGCTTCCATTAGTTAACCTCTAATCAAAAGAAGCAAACAATTTCTCCCCCATTGTCTGTATTTTACGACACTAGAAGCAGCCATGTAGATAGCTGCTCTGCACCTAACGCTGAAAACCAGAAGCCTCTTTTATGAGGAGCTTAGAGTCTGACTCTAGCTGGGATTTGAGCAGCTAACTAAAACCCTTTGCAAATTATCTGTCGCTTCTTTGTAAGCCCTGCTTCCTTTCTTTACGTCTGAATTCGGACTGGGGATAATGAACTTCCTGTATCACAGACCGGGACACAAGGAAACTCATTGTGCGCTCACCAAAGAAGAGTATATCAGTAAGTAGCTTATAAGGCAGCTCTGAAGGGTCTTGTTAGAATGACTTATTCTCCGAGTTTCAGTGGTTTGATTAAGTGGACCATGTGATAAACACTTATAATGAACTTCTTCAGATGCTGCCAGGGGAAACCCAGCAGATAAAATGCTGAATCCCATGGCATTGCTCTCTGCATAACAAACTGATTAGAAAGATGGAAAAATCATGCAATTCACTGGCTCCTTCTCATACTCAGGACAGCACAACAGTGTTATACAATTTTCTCTCTGCTGCCCCAAATTAAAATATCCTTGCTTCTAAATCCAGTTCAAACTAGTGCAATTTTCCTCCTACAACTCACCAGGCAGATTACAGCTAAGTGTAACCACTGGCGAGCAAGTCTAGTCATGCTTCTGAGTGATTTCTTTCTTATTAAAGAAAACAAAATAAAACAAACAAAAAAAAACACCTGCAACCAAAATAAACCCGAGCATAAACTCAACAGTAACACACGCTAGTTTGATTTGTTTAAAAAATAAAAATCTAAGTCAACCTGAATCACCACAAAGTAAGCCTCATTTCATTGGCAACAGTGAGAGAGGTCAAAGAGCAGGCCATGTTCAGGAGCATCCCTTGCAATTTTGGCCGACATGTGTAGGACCAGGGTAAGATGCCAGCATCTGCTATGCTCTCTCTTCACCCCCAGTTAGCGGTTTGCTGTTTCTCCTTCTCAGCAGTACAGCCCCTCATCTTTATCCCACTCTCCCAAGTTGTCCCCATGAAACAAGCTACAGTGCTCCTGCAAAAGGCATCCTGGCTCAGGGATGAAGCAGGGGATGTACTTGTTCCTGCCCCATCAGTCGGCATAAATTACAGCGCTGCTTCTCCAAGGTCAGTGCTCTATCCCCGATTCATGTGTCAGCTGTAGCATGTGTGATGGATGGGGTGCCTTTAAGAAAGCCTTCTTCAGATCCTGGGACTGAGATGAGGGAAAGACCTCAATGGCCTCTGCTCCCTGAGCAGCAATACTCATGTGCTCCTGCTACGATGGGCAACAGCTGTTTGCACCAGGACACGCGTGTCGGGCTGGTCCAATACCTGATTAAAATACCTATGAAGGCTCTGTTACGCAGAAAAGGGCTAGGAGCTCCCCTGGCACTTTCAGGTGTCGGGGTAGAGGGGGCAACCATTTCAGCTGGGTATGGTACTGCTGTCAGTGAGCCCGTGGAGAGATACACAAGTGCTGGGCTCTAACTGGGGTAATTGGTTTTACTTGGAACTCTTAATTCAGCAAAGGGTTAGGGGGTCATGGATGATGCTTTTCTTTTTAGCTACTTACTGACACTGGGTTTCCCTCAGTCCAGATCTCAGACCTTATAAAGCCGCAGCTGAACTGGCAGAAGCTGCAAAGCCAGCTCCTGGTAATGTTTGTCCTCAGGCTACCTCACTCCATATCATCCTACTGAGTAATCAGCTTTTCAGGGTCACAGGGTGAATCACCTTAAAGGAACTGCTTTGGGAGTCTGGGTGTCAGGAGAAACAAGTAGGTAAAGGGTGGTAGACAGCAAGTCACCTCAGCAGTTCTGTCCGGCACGTCGCCAGCAGGTCTGACATCTGTCAGTGATGTGCAGTGAAACCAAGCTGGCAGTGCCAATTCCTCCACCACGCTTACAGCTGTCGCACTTCTAGCCTGCTCTGCAACCATACTACACAAGGCAAGCATGCCCAGCCTGGTACAGAAGCAGTGCAGTGACTTGTGCACCATCACTAGAAAGCCTGCATGGCCACAAGGCTGCTTTTGCCCAGCACTTTGGAGAACGATTGTGGTTACGGCTGGCAGCTCACTGTGCTCCCTGCTCCATTTGCTTCTCGTGCACACGAGCAGCCCCACATTGCCCGTCTGTTGTACTGAGCAGCGTGTTATACAATCTCAGCAACTACCAACCTCTTAAACCACTGCACAGATACGCAGAAAACTTTGCAAGTGAGACCCTGCGCTTGCAGTTTGCGTGGACACTAGGGCTGGCCCAAAGGCAAGCCTAGGAGCATCCCTGACGTACAGTACCAACACAGAAACAGGCTACACGGGCTGACAGGCTCACCACACCTAGCATAGCTGTTATAAAGAGACCTGGGGATGAAACATTTGCCAGGTGAAGAACATATACATAAATATCAAAGGAATCGGAGCATCAGGGGGGTGGGAGGGACATCTTGCTCCCTGGCTTGACCCATTAGAATGTTTATCCATCAGTTCTGATTTGAGGAACGGTCCAGTGGTTATGGCATCTCAGGGAAGCCTTAGGGGATGGTAAAAACTGTTCGTGGTTTTTTTTTCAAGCAGCAAACCTGTAAATACAACTGCAGTTTAAAATGTACACCAAGCTTTGTATATCAGCTTCCCTATGCACCATTACTAGCCATTAAGTTTCTCCAGGTCATGTTATTTTTCAATTAATGGGATTGCACAGGTGTAATCAAAGGTTTAACAGGATACCAATAAGCTCTCATCAGTTGTGATGGCATGCGAGAAAGAGGGCCTTATCTTCATTTATTTTACAGCCAAAAGGAATTCATGCATCTAATAGAGAGGAAAAAGGTATCCTTAAAGCACACTTTCTATGCAAGCAGTAAGAATCAATAACTGCAAAATTACAATCCTGCTATTAGATCAGTCATCAGAGAAAAACGAAATTTTAATTCTGTAAATCAAACAAAAATTTGCTATTTAAATTATTTTGTTTCCACTTGACAAGGAAGACTCCTGGAAACACTGGCCCCTTGTCCTTAAGCACATTTTGATATTTTGAACTGAATATACTCCCCAAAAGTGTTCCCTTCAATTCTACTTGCAAGTTTGGTATTTCAGATTAGGTATGGATGTTGGACATGTAAGGATTTTTCTCCCCCACTTCACACTTAAAACAAATCATTTAATTCTAGGAAGCAACTAAAAAAGAAAACAGCTGGTATGGTTTTTACATTAACTCTATGTGTCCCAAGCTCTGTGTACCCAGAAACTGAACCCCTCAAATTCCCCAAGAACTAAAGGAGACTTTTGAAAATGTGAGGCATGCTGAGGCTAGGTATTCCAAACAGAAAATCAGGCTACGGTACTTCATTTTTCACTCATCTACCACCACGTAATCCTATTACAAAGGTCTATTGTAAGACTTTAATATTTAAATATTTAGCAGATAAAGAGCATCAGTGAGTGTCAAGTAACATTTCTTTATGACTTACTTACTAATCTTTACCATGTCTCTTCCTTCTATCTGACAAAACAGATAAAGGTATTTGTGGTTTAAACCACAGATGCTAATCTAGCAATGATCTAGTCTGAAATTTCAAGTTAGATCAATTTGGAGTAATGTTCAGTAGCTGCTTTTTTACTACTCTCATACTTGTATGTATTAAATATTGTCCACAGATTTCCTGTGTAGGCCTGTCCCCAGGGACTGAAAACCTGGTGTACACAACTCATAAATAAAGTTAGTGAGCATGAGCAAGAAAAAGCATAGCGTACTTCTGGGAATCACTCCAGGAAAATAAATATGCAAGATGGCACATCACCCTACACAAAGCTGGCAAAGGTAAAATAACATTTGGGTTTGATCATTAAGGAAAATAAAATAATTCACTGTTCATATGTACATGCTGGTCCTCCACTGAAACAAAAGGGCAAAGGTAAGACTAGAGTTTGACTCACAAGAAAACAAACCTGCTGGTAACAGTTGTAGCTTATTTAACTAAATTGGGGGATCAAGTCTGAATTTGACCCCTGGCTTTCAGAAGGCCCATGAATTCTCTAGAAATGACCACTATCGTTTATTTCCTGTCTCTGCATTTCACAATTCCCTCTATGGCATAGGCTTGCTTTTAACAGCCTGTTTAAATTCTAGGTACACTTTTCCCTCAACAGTCCCAATGCACGACTCCATATAGGAGTAGTATTACAACGCAGTGAAGAATGGAAAAGGAACAATTGTCTTGCTTTTCTATAATGGGTTTGGATGAACACACCCTCCTGTTTCCATCTGTGCTTTACTCTTTTTTTTTTCCCTTGAGAGTAGGATATTATATTTATTGGCATTGACTCTTTCCTCACAGCTTATTCTTTCACTCCCCTTCTGCTCTACTCTCATTTTCCCAGTCTTTTCTACTTTTTTATATAGTCTCCTGAATCCTTGTTTTCTTAACAGGCTTTACACTATTTAGTCCCCAGCTTTGTTTACTGTTGTTATTTATGAGACATTGAATAAGCTCAAGCCACTGGATATAAGGTATGACAACAAAACGATTGCACAGAAATTATTTTTATTTAAGGGACGAATTGGCTAAAGAGATATCCTGCGACTATGCAGATTGTAGGCAGATGTCTACCTGTGATTTGCTTGGCTGTTAATTTGGAAATGTACAGAATTCTTCGAGAGCAAACATGAGGTTTTATTGCCAATTCTTATTTTGTCATGGATTGGTCCATATTTTTGCTTTTAGGAATGAAGGCTTACTATCATCTTACTACTCTTTGTCTGTCGATGTGTGTTATCAATTTTCCTTGGATCCTTAAATAATGTACATGACAGTAGAACTGCACACCTCCTGAGCAGATACAGCTTGAAAACAAGCTATTTATTAGAAATTCACTAGAAAGTTTTAAAATTTAGAGTTTAAGAATAACACCTGAAAAGTAGTAACTTACATTATTCCTAATGTGGTTTGTTCAGGTACACTTACTGCTGCTTTGTGTGTGGGTTTTAAAACTGCCTTATCCTTTGTATGACTGAACATCCTTATGCTACCAGGTATCATTGCTTTCACTGCACGAAGAACCTGCAGGAGAGCTTTTCACGCTTCTGATGAAAAGTTACTTATGATACAGCAACAGGAGTTCGATGAGAGGTATACATGCCTATCTGCTTCTTGCACATTTGCTTATGGGAGTGTGGGGCCTGATGCACCTATACAGAACACTTAAGTCTTGAGGCCTCTTAAGACTTTAATTCTGGGCAATGGCACACTCAGTGCACCTTATGTGTATGAGAATCCCAAGTGTGCAGGAGTATAATGAAAAGAGAACGGGGGTTCTGTGGGATATGCACACATCTAGAATCGATCAGTTACTGAACTCGTTTCCCGTTCTCCTCCTGGCAGTTAGTTATCTGTATGCCAGATATATCCGTATTTCCACCACAGCGTGCTCAATAGCAATCATTAGTTTTTTCCATGGCATACTCAGATTCTTGGGAGGTTGTGGCTGGAACAACGCTTTATATCATATCCCATCAAGAGTTGTTAATATACTCCACATAACATCTGTTGAATTGGGAAGACAGACCTTCAGGTTGCTGCTCTGTAGATGTCTAAGATAAATAATTTTCTTGGTGAAATTGCCAGCACAGATGCTGCTCTGACAGTATATGATCTAAAGGTTTACCTGGAATTGCCGTAACAATCTTAAAACAGACTTGCAGTCTGGAATATAACTAGGTAGGAAAAGTCAAGTGAATATCTTAAAATACTTCACTTTTTGTACTTAACAGGGTACCTGTTACATTCCAAGTGTGGAGAGATTACTCTGTCTCCAGGAGCATGTGGTTTGAGGGAAGAATACAGAAAGATGAATTTTTTAGTTCAGACAGAGCTCTGTAACATCACTGGCAGAAACCGGAGGATGTCATTAAGTGCTGTGTAGCCCTTTAGAGGAGAGAGGTCAGCTGTACTTCTCCCTCACTCTTGTCACTGAAGTGATGGCTTCCAGGAGGTCATCCCAGCTGACAAAGGTCATCAAGGGCACAAAATTTTTGTCAAGGATAGGGACTCCTAGGAGCTGATAGATCCAGATACAGTTTCCAGTCTGATGTGAGAGAACTTAGATCTCTACCTCGGCTGGACCCTTCAAGAGCCACAATTCAGTGAGGTGGGAGACGCCACTGAATACAGACTGCTGCAAGTTCAGCTTCTTTCAGCCATTCAGGAAAGGCCATTGCTCTAAAGCCAGAAGATAATTTAAAAAGTAATGTGGCAATTCCTCAAATGTACTCAAGATATTTCGTAGCCCTAGGAGGAAAATCTCATTTCCTTGGCCAATTACATTTGTCTCAAAGAGGTCTTCTTACCATTGATCACGACTGAGTTAAAAGCAGCACTTCCTATTCTTAACAGTTATGCAGCGTCCAGGCTAAGAGAGGGAACAACATTAAGTACAGATATCAAAACAATCCTTTGTTCAGTGGCTTCCAACGCAGGAAAAGCCCGTAAGTTCTGCAGATACGCTATTCAGGATACCTGGAAACCAGGACTCTTTTGGCAAGTGGAGATTAAAAAGGTTAATTTTGCTGAGTCTTACTTGATTTTGTCAAGTAATCTGGGAATTATAAGGACTGACAGGTAAGTACAAAAGGAAACAGCTTTCCTTGGAACATGGAAATCATTGTCTTGTTGACTCGTGCTGTGAAGATGTCCATTCAGGATAACTCTGTTTTGAGAAGATGCCTTCAAATGTTTTTGATTTCCTGTCTGTGCTTTGAAGGGGAGTATCTGCTGCAGTCTTTCACCCAGCTAACCTGCAGACTAAGCACAACACAAAAAAGATTTTATGCAAGTGCCATAATTTAATTTCTTCCTGGCACAGAGAGTAACGCCACATTCTCACACTACTGAAGTGAAGCCATATAAGATCGCTAACAATCATGACGGCTTTTCTGGTTTATATATTTGTCCACTGTAAACCAGTTTAAGAGTCTGACTTAACTGTAAAAGGTAATCCACAAACAATCAGATGACAATAACTTTCTGTCATAACTTGTGTGGTGTCAAGATCTAACCTATATCCTGTGAGTTACCGTACTGAATTTCCTGTAGGAAATTCATCTTTGCTACTATCATACCACAGAACAGCAACCACCTATTCTGCACTAAAATATCTGTCTGCTTTCTAGTATTTCAGATTAGCAAGCATAATTTCCCTGAACTGGTGGTACTTTTAGAGCAAAATGAGAGGTAAGGGTGTGTGGTTTGAGGAAGTCAAAGGGAAGTTCAATGTCTGATTCAAAAGCAAATTTCTCTGTGACAATGAGCAAATCAATGGGTTTCTGTAGCTCACTGTCTCCAACAAGAAAAATATATTGAGGGATGAATTGATTTGTATTTGTGAAATACTCAGCTAATTTCTTGCTTGACTTATAACAAACTGAGTGATGTATTTTGGGTTTGTTTTTCAATCCTTGGTATTTGGAAACTCCTTCTCCCTGGGTAAATGAGACCAACACAGCTATGCCTATACTGTAATGGAACAAAAACTCTTCCGGACCAGAAGTAGACATGGCATATTCTGTACCCCTTCTCCCCAAGCCCTATCCACCCCAGACACATTATGGCAGCAAGGACCACCAGCAGACTGGTAGACGTTAGTGCTACCCACCACGTTCGCTCGGTTACCCAGATGCCAACATCCTCTGAAGAAAAGGTGATGTGCCCGTATCTGAGGTCAGTCCTGTATGCTTGCAGTATAAAATGTGGGTAAGTGTCATTTTCAGCAAGGTTGCAGGTCTGCTTTTGTTGGAGTACTGACGAAAGTCTTCAGTGATTATGTAAATGTAGTAATTATGTAAATCTAGAAGACTTGTGACAGTTGGAATTAAGGCTGAGAATGTAAATGTGGACCTTGCTATCTTGCATTTGGTGAGAGAAGTTTTATTTTTCTGAACAATGTAACACATGAAAATCTCAATTCCAACACAAATCTTTTCTAACAAATCAGGTTGGTGGGCAGTAGGATAAAGGTTAAGCATAATTTGTTATTTACAGTTTTCAAAGTAATATAAAAATCCCTGTGTTACGAGTTCTAAACTCTTACACCCCATACATATGTTGTTTGTTTTATTAGACTACATGTGAACCAAAAGAACAGCTGTGACCTCCCCTTGTACTTTGAAAGGGCTCTGACAAAAAAAAAGCAAACAAATCCTCTTTAAGAAAAAAAAATATTAATTTGAATTAATTCCTTCTGCATGTGTAAGGACCCACAGAATTATTCCATGTTTTCATTAAATTAAAAGGCAGCTAAGGTAGAACTGCACACCTCTTCCTATTCAGTTTTGGAGTTATCTATCTCTTAACATTTCAGTTACACTGCATAGTCCACCACCACTGTTTCCTAATCTAGAACCAGACTCATTGTAAACTGACAGGACGCTCATGCAAGCGTCTCCCTGGGCTGAAACCGTGAGTTCAATTCCATTTCTTTGTACAACCTCTGGTTACCCAAAATGTGTTATTAAAATGATTCTTCTCCTTCCATATATAATTTTAACAATTCTTTGTTAGATTGGGTGTGATTTTTTAAGCATAATGATTTAGCTGACACAAGTATTTAGTTTATTTTTAGAAATTCACCACAATTACTGTATCTGTGCTGCAGACTTGCATTGTTTTTCTTACTCCAAATGATTTGTTCCAAATAGCTAAAGCCGTACAAAAACTGGGCTTGCATAGCCCATAGTGAAACTAACGCAAAGCCCTATATAGTCTTACAAAGATTTAGCTTAAGTCAGTAGATGAAATAATCAGTGTAAGTTTTGAATGTGGCCAAAACATAATGATACACATATTTCACTGTTCAGCACTCACAGCAATTATCGATCACCATCCCTTCCCTACGCCTCCTGGGCCGCACGCACTCCTTTTTTTCCTGCAAACCACAGATCTTCAAATACAAGCACAAGCAATGAGAATACAACAACAACAGCAACAAAAGAAAAATAAAAGGCGTCTGAACTCAGCTGGAGATGAAGGCTGCTGCCTCCTTATCAACAAGATGGTGTTGATCAGCTTGCCTTTCTATGAGGCAGCTGCTCACAACTTCTGCTAAGCTGTGCGCTCAGTACGGGACGCTGGAAGAGAGGAGACACGGGTGCTGGGATAGGAGCCTGGAAACAGGGAATATTGTAGTTCATATTATGGTGGGGAGGGAGGTAAGGAAGGAAAATGCAACCAAACAATTGATTTGTGATTCACTGACACTGTATATTTTATTTGCCTTGTTCTTGGCCTGTGCAAGTTTGATGATCTGCCTTTTGGTTTTCTTCCACATACTCCCACTGCTGTCTAAGCCTTCCCACGTGTCAAATGACCCAAATGTTTCTCCTCCACTGACTATGTTCCCATTTGACTGAGCTACTCCTGTAATTAATAGGCAAGAGGAACATGAACAGTGTGCATTTGCAGTAACAAATTCCGCAGCTCATTGAAAACTAAATATTAATAAAAATATTGTCAACATTTAGGCAGCAGAAGAGATTGATTCGGTGTCTACTAATTTTGTTAATTTTCATATCTAAATAAATTGAAATTATATGACGAATTATTGAAGCCTGTTACAGAATATCTCATTTTAAAGACTGGAGTAACAGAAAATTTGTTCATGCTTGCTGTACCACTGCCTGAAGTGATCCAGGAACAGGTAAAGAAAGCAAACAGAACATGGCCGTAGCTGGCTGTGCTCATGTAATCCAAATATTTAATAGCCAAATGTTCCTAACAATAAATAAGCAATAATAATCTATTCTGTATCAAAGGACATATCTGAACTCCCTGGGCAAGTTTTGGCTTAAGCTCATGAGGCATGTGGTAGTTGAAAGTAAATATACAAATAAAAGATAAACATTTTCTGAATTATTTTACCAACAAAGGGGAGGGGAGGGGGCAGGAATGACCTACGCTGTTATGTACTTTGTTCCTGAAACAAGCAGAGCAACTTCCCTCCAAGCACACACTGTGTACCACACAGTCCACAACAAGCTACCAGCTATCAGCTCGGCGTGCCCACTTGCAGTCCCGTAATGTCAGCCGGCACGTCAGCTTAGTGCTCAAAGGGGTGATAAGAATGTATTTATCCAGACATGAGGAAAGTGTAGTAAAATCACCCTGTGTCATTTTCCTCCATGTTCTTCAAATACAGTTACACAAAGCGAACCCACATGTCCCTCTTACTTTGTGGCAAATATAATACTCTCTCTAATGAAAAAAAACCCCCCAAGTCTGAAATAACATGTTAAATAATTTGCAGGCATGATTAATAGTTCTGCTGTCTGGTAAAAATCTGGTTAGGGCAGCTAGGGTATGCTGGCTTTTTACTAGCAGGATAAAGTTTATTTGATTCTCTGTAACTGGGTGTCCTCAGTTGAACCTACCAGCCCTTTGCTGTGCGAGGATTATAACTCACGCTGCAGTTGGATCAGCCTCCATTTCTATTTTTAGTACAGATTTTGCTCCTTATTTAGTCCTGATTGCATAGCCAGAACTGCATTCTCAGCAGCTCAGTGAAAAGCCTGCCTATTCCATTTTATAACTTTTCCAGACAAAAAGATGGGAAGCCCGTAGCTTTCCAAACAATCTTATTTTAGGAGCTTGTAATACGATACAGTCCAAAACCCAAAGGCCACATGAATCCCTGCTGAAATACTATTGACTTTCCTGGAGTTTTACAGAGCAAGAATTTGGCTGCTTATAAGTTAACCAGGATATTTAAAAAAAAAAAAATCCCCTGTAAAAAAAAAACAACCAAAAAAACCTCCTTCAGTCTAAATACTTAAAATATATTTATTGAAACTGTAATATACATCTGGATCAAATTCTTCAGAAACCATTTTATCCTCCTTAGATTCATAGTTTGTAATTTCAATTCATGGAGGCAACTAAAAAGTCAAAAAAGCCAAAAAAGAAACAAACAACGAAAAATGGAAAATGTTGGTTTAAAAGAATCTCTTAGCAGGGATGACCACACAGAAGTAATTTTCTGCCACTCAATTAAAACCATAAGAACATTTCTGGTTTTGAACAGTTTTCTCACTACAGTAACGAGTTGCTGTAATTCTGTCAGAATCAGCTACGATGCTTCACCTTCACTTCTAGGATTTGTTTCTGGAATATCTCCTTACTCTTATATACTCAGTTGTATTTCCATGCGTCGCACGTTAAGTGCATGACTGAATACCAAGAGTTAGATGATGAAAGCCACTGTGAGGCTGTAAAGACACAAAAGGTAACAAACCTACACTGATAATACACGTAAAACACATTTTTATCTACATGTACTGAAACACATAGTCAGTAATGGATCTTATTTCTATGCGTGAAGACACTTTGCATCTTACTACACATTGAAACTACACATAGCTCCAAATAGGTCTTTTATTCCTAACCCAGGACAAAGAATCATATCCTCACATGCACAGATCTCTTCTTTGATGTAATCCTAAACTCTTGCTCTCCCAATCTGCCATAAATTGCTATGGAATTGTTATGCTGGTCAGGCAGCGATCACTGAATTCAGCCATCGTTATTGTGTATATAAGGTACCCAGCACTCCTCCTGCAGCGGGGAGATTGATTGCAGACGGAAATTTCCCTCGACTGCCTCTGTATTCAGGCCACTGACTACTTCTGCCACACTGAGAACACAAAGGCAGATTTAAAAGAAAATTAACTGGAGGAGTAAAAAAATCAGTGAAGGAAAGGATGGACTAATATATTCTCATTGTAAATTCAGTAATTTAATTAGCCCTCAGTCAAACACTGGACAAATTACTAAGCCTATACGAAACAGAAGGGCCATAAAAATTATGTATTCAGCAGGTCTGAATTTGCATATTCTGTGTTCCCCAAATATCCTATTAATTCTGTGAAAATGGAGGGTATTCCAAATACATGAAGTCAAGTTCCATATCTTGATTTAAACGACACAGGCTTGAGAGACAGAATTTGAATGCCACAAGAACTACTCAAGATCACTATCTCAAAGGCAGGTTAGAAACTGAAAGGACTGGAAGTTATTAACTGAAAACAAAAGACTCAGATACTTGAAAGCCTGTTCATCCTAGCTGCTACCAGGAACCCCTTGTATCCTAAATGGAGACTACTGAAATCCGGGTATTTGGCCTACGGAGTGTCTTGGCTGTGCTTCTTAACATGGCACATAAAATTGAAATCCTAACACATTTAGAAAAAAAAATTAAAAAAATACTCGCGCCAAGGTGCCACTGCTTAAATCAGGGCAATGGAATCATGATGTGTGTGCCTATATAATAGAAATAAAAATTTAAGCATGACAATTCTGACACAAAGGTATTTAAGAACAGAGCTTTATTCTTGAAGTGTCATGAAGGCCACGGATTTTTTTTCAATATTTCACTAAAAGACACTGAATGGCACATGAAATCCTTCAGAAAATGCCTAAAAATGTAACAGAGCCAGAGACTATGCTAACTTCTTCTGAGACCTTTTTAAGAAGAGGCTGAAGAAGGGGCAGAGGAGCCCAAGAAGCTGATGTTGAGCTGCAAACGGCCAAGACGTAGTGTGGAAGACTCCACACCTTTACAAGAATATGCCATGTTCCAGGAAGGTTTGGAGAAATCTTCTACAAGCAGACTCTACATCTAAGAATAAAACTTAGAGGAAACACCTTAAGGAACCATGACAAGATTTTCTCTGGCAAGCCCCTGGCATGGACTTTCTTATGAAACACCATAGTATAGTGCAAAAAGTATCAATTTGCCCACAACTACATTCTGGACATAATTTTTACTAATAAAAGTGACTGCTCAATCCATTTGGAAGAAATATTGATCTAAGTGTATATAGCTTTGTTTGTAATTCAAAACTATAAAAAGTACCCTAACACATGATGAGTATTTTGTGTCTCATGTAATAACTATTTCTGTATTTTCAGTTAGGAGTGACCAGTTCTCTGTTTTGAGTTAGAAAATGTGCACAACATTAAAATAAAATGATTCAAGTGCCATTTTAAATCAAGATGAAGTAGGTCACTTTGAAGTCAGCTTTGATGGACAGTTTTGTTGTTGGTTTTGGTTTGGTTTTTTTTTTTTTTGAATGAGAGCAGAGTCTGTTCCCTCAGCAGCACTTAATCACTGGTAACTTTCATGAAGAGCAAACAAAAGGCCTCTTTTATTAATCCATTATGTTCCTAAGAGGTGAGAACAGCTTGATGCAAATGAAAATCATTACAGCATTCTGCACTACCATTAACTGTCTGAATATCTGTCTATGCAAATACAGCACATAGCACAGTGAAACTGCAGCCTCATGACCTTCTGCATTGAAAATCTAGGCCTTATGACTCTCTTAACAGTTAAAATACTCTCTATGATGTTCCTTTCTCTAAGTGCTTGGTTTGGACAGGCATGGAAATGGAGTGCAAGCCATTACACAGAAACATATTCCATTTCAGATACCCCTTCACCCTGCCTGGGCAAGGGGTAACATCACACATATCTGATTTGTAGCAGTGCTACAGTATGAATAATAAGCTAAAATGTGATTGCCTAGATCTGATCTTGCATGCAATTACACCCATAACTTCACTCAAATGAGTAGTTCCATTTAAGACACAATGAACATATAATAATGCAAAACTGTAAGTGGTTTGTGGGATTCAAGGCCTAATTAGATATAAAACCTACTGACCTAATTCTTTAGAACTTTGTCCTTTGTGTAGCCATTTATGCCTACGCGAACAGTGTACAGAACACTGCTATTCTCACTAAGAAGCATTCTACCCAACCGGTGAAGATGGGTCACCACGGAGCTAGAGAGTTCAGTCCTCCAACAGCAGTAGCTAGCAACAACAGAAATGCACCAGAACTCCTGCGTTCTCAACAGTTTTAAACAGAGACAGACTTATGGTAACTCAGACAGAGGTTACAGAATGACATTTATTGCTGCTCAGTTTGTCTCTCTCTTTGGTGAAATTTAGGCCAGTCATCAGGCACAGATTTACATCTGCTGCCTAAGAGCTCTTCTAGAACTAAGTCTTGGCAGAGGTTAAGGATATCCTTTGGGACACATACCTTTGTCGCATACTCTTACGGAGCAGTGGAGTGCTTAGGACACTGCATTATTCAACAGCAGCTGAAGAGGCAACAGTAGATTGGATTCTAGGCTTTCCATTGCTTAAAGGACACCAAATCAGCCTCTCGTCTCCTACCCCTATCAGCAGGTGGTTGCACGAGAAGTATTTCTTACCTCCAGCCTGGGTTTTTACCAATCAGTGCTGAGGGATGGAAGACATGGAGACCACAAAGAATATGAAAGCTTTGATCTCCAAGGTCTGCTTATGTTTTTCATTAATTATATAGCTTGCACACATACTACTGAGTGCAGGGACTAAGGACTCTTAAGCATAGGCCCTTATTACTCATTCAGTTGGATGTTATGAAAAGTAGTTAATGTATTTGAAGCACTTAGAAAAGAAAGAAATCCGTGGAACTTAATATCCCTAAAGGTCTTGTTCTGAATTTGGCAAATTGGCACATTTTAAAAACCTTAACTGAGACACTGCTGCTCTGCCTACACTGTTTAGTAAAATGGTACCAAGGAACAAGCTTGAACACCGGGCTGCTGATCGCCCACGCTGTTAAGCTGCCAGCGTGCTGTGTGGCAGTTTAGGCCCGTAACAACCAGTGCTACCTGAAACAGTGCTCCCACACTGCTCAGAGGACAGAATTTGGAGGCAGAGGGACACAGTGGTCTCTGTAGTCCTTTTTTATTTCACAATATAGATGTAATACATATGATAAAGAATAATACAAAGAAGCAAACGAGGGAATTATGAATTCTACTATCAGAGTACAATTCAGGCCAAATGATTTTTAATTTTTAAACTTTGAAGTAGCAGTGTCAGCATTTTATATATAATTAAATTAAAATAAGCTTTAAAAGGTGTGTTCTTATTAGTGACATATGAATTAATTATGGGTGTGTTCTTATTAGTGACGTATGAATTAATTATGCTAACAACAATACAATATTTACAGAAACATTGTGCCTCTAACTTGCTCAGAGAAAGAGCAAGTAAGAAATAAAGGATGTTTCCAGGTAGTGCACTTTTTCCCTTTAGGCAACTACTGCTGTATTTTCTCTTTATCTGAGCAAAATTTAATTCTAAACAGAGGTACTTAATTTAAAAAATGCTAATACTTTCAAAGTGTGATCAAAGATAAAGCTACTCTGGATAAGCCTGGAAAACATGGATGCTGCTGATTTCTTTTGTTTAAAATAAGCAATTTTTTAAGTACTCCAGGCAAAAAGCAGTTCTGTGCCAGTCAGGTAAAGACGAAGAAATGAGAGAACTGACTAGTAATCTCATGCTGGAGCAATAGTGAGAATCTTAGGTTACTGGTAGTGAAATCTTTATCTCAAAACAGGCTTTTGAAGTTGCAGCTAGAATATGTGGTCTTTAAACGTGTATTTTTTTGTCCAACAACACCTACGAAAACATGGAGATTTTTTGGTAAGAAATTCAATTTCCTTTTTAAACAAATAGATATTAAAAAAAAAATTACAGTGATTTTAAAAGCTTATTCTTTACAGTACAAAAATACAGTCTGATTTTTAATGTGTACCTAGAGATTCACCAAGAATAGCCACCATAACAGCTAACTTTAGACAATGATGAAGAAAAACAATCAGAGGCTGCAGGAAAGGTATTGTTTAATGAAAGACATACCCATTTTCTCAAAGTACAAGAGGTCCTGGCACTGACAACTCTTGTTTCAGACGTCCAATCCTAATGCCTTATTTAAGAATGATACGGTTTTGCAGACAAGCCCACAACTACATTTGATTTATGGACTCATTCTCTTCTGTTTCCTTTTAAAGATAAAGAATGTGTTTAAAGCTGAATGTGAGAATGTGCTGACTTCTTGGAAGGCTCTCTTCTCTCTCTGAACAATCTGAGACTCCTTCAAAGTTACTTTTACAGCATAATCATTTCCTATTTTCCCCTGTGAATTAGTACTTTCACTCAACAATCATTTTATTTGAAAAAAAAAAAAATGGTCCTAATGCAAACACATTATTTAATTATTAGAAGAAAAAAAAAAAGGTCAAAACCCTAAGCCGTGTCCTCAGAAAAAAAGCTATGCAAAATACTGTCTCCACAAAATAGCTTAAAAAGTAGCATAGGAAAAGGAAGGCGGAGGTGCAGTGCGTGGGGAGACTGGAATATGGCACAGTACTTAATACTTTACAGATTTTGGGGGCAGTGTTATTTAATCTTATTAGCCAAGTCATCAAGTTCCTGCTTTTGGACGAAAACAAGTATCACTGATTTTCTAACTAAAGCAGCTGCAAGATTATTCAAGAGACAGCAGAAAACACGCACCATATTATACACAGAATCCAGTCTCAGTCACTTAACTGCACAGCTTCCAGAGAGAATGTATTTGATTTCTGTACTTGACTAGGAGTCTATAAAGCAACACACACAATTTTCCTCCCAAGAATCTGGAAACAGAACCATGGTGTCTTTTCTTCCAATCCTTCCTAATGTCAATTAACATATCACATTAGATTAGCAGATCTACTCTATAAATTTGTTTTCTTCCCAAATTTGTATCTCCAACTGTACCTATCTCATGCTTTGAGATATAGAATGACCAATATACTTTATCAATAAAATAACAATATATTTTCATACCATATATACAGTATGAAAACTAATTTCATCTGCAAGACTCCAAAATCTTTGAGGTACATCTGTGTGCCGATGGTACCCACATTTTCAGTGTCATCCTTTAGTAGATACTACTAGAATTGGTAGATAAGAAATAAAAATAATATTAATAATAACAATATAATCTCAATTAATAATAACAACATAATAATATCATCCCCTCAATGTGAGTACTGAGCAAAAAAGAACACTTGCAAAAAGTGCTCAGTAAGTGAACATTTTTGAAACAAGGGTTCAGTAGTCATAAAATTAGATTTTTAAACATCTAGATAAGAGCACTGCCTTTGAAATTCTAAACCATACTAAACTTAATTTCAGGCCAAGCAAGTCTGAAAATGCTAGTCTTAAAGGACAACAGAATACTAGGCAATATTTGGAATCATAGAATCTTAAGGTTGGAAGAGACCTCCAAGATTACCAAGTCCAACTGTCAACCTAACACTACTATGCCTACCAAACCACGTCCTGAAGTGCCACGTCTACACGTTCTTTGAACACCTCCAGGGGTGGTGACTCCACCACTTCCCTGGGCAGCCTGTTCCAGTGCCTGACCACTCTTTCGGTAAAGAAGTGCTTCCTAATATCCAACCTAAACCTCTCCTTTAGCTTACAATAAAACAAACAGCAGCACTTTCCTCAAAAACTAGAACAAAATACACAGTCCAAAGGAAATGTTTAGATATCATGTAATTCAATTTTAGGAAAGCATTCGGTACTCTCATGAAACCTCAAAAATCACTCAGAATGTGTTGGATAGATTATAGTGCTGAATGAGAGGTACAAAGACACAAGGACTGTTTAAAAATTATGAAGCTAAGGAAAAAAACTGAATACTGTAGGGCTCAAGATAAAACTGTGAAAGCTGACAGCAAATAAAAGAACCCTAGGATTAAGGACAAGTAGCAATCTATCTGTATGTGTGGTGCCACAGGAACTGTTGTGAGGCCCTGTTTTACTTGATGTCTTCCTTAATCCCTGAGAGGCCACAACGTGGACAACTTTGAGGACATGGAGATACCTCAAAGTAACTTAGTGTGGCTAAAATGCAGTTAGGAAACAGTAAAACAAGAGTGAGTACAAGAAAAAGCAAGCTACTACTATGGAAACGACTGAGAGAAATATTCTGGAACAGATTCTGGAATAAATTCAATAGGATGGAAATACCCCAAAGGCATAGTATTTGTAAAGGATCTAAGGATAACAAGCAAGCAGAAACTACAAATAGATTCGTAACAGAGTATCTGTAACTTGCATACTTGGAAGCACTGTATCCTGCAGCAGGAAGGTAACAGTTTCTCTATACATAGCTGTAGGGCAAGGGTAGAACATTTTATTTGTGGACAACCAACAAAGTCCCTGAAGCCTCTTGATGGACCAAACATTAATACCCTCACGTAATTAATTCCATCCTACACATGGAGGTCATATGAATGCTTGAATCAAAACAAAAAACTATCTGGACAAAAAAACATAAATTCTTCATTCATGCTCTTTACAACCATGCCTGGACTTCACCAATGACTTCAGGCATATTATGAGAAAGATCTCTGCAAATTGGATGGAATTCACACTAAAATAACATAAATTCTTGGGAAGCTGGAAACACTCAAAAGGAAATGTTACAAACCTAAATAAGTGTTACCTTACTTGCTCAAGCTAAAGAAGTAAGAAGTCAAAAATGCTTTTTTTCTTAAAATTCAGTTTGTTCCGGAAAATTATTTCAAAGGAACAAACCTCAAGAAGGAAAAACCTGAGGTGAAAAAAGGTTATATATACATACTTAATTAGGAACAGAAATATTTAGACAATACAGGAAACACATAGTGAGTTTTAAACTATAGGTAATTGTCCTAATAGAAAAAAATAGTAGGCATTTGAAACTGCAGCATAATGTATACATTCATATAATACAGGGACCAATACTGACAGAGATGGACAAAGCATTTAATGGAGTTCTGCTATCTCTAATCTAATCTTAAAAACATTTTAAGTTTACTCTTATGGCAACCCTCCTCTCTCCTTTTGGATAACAGATGGCTGTTTGTGATCTCCACATTGGACTGAGGCTTCTTTCATTTTGTCTGATGCACGAATGAGGAATGCCTCCCATGTCAGACTACATGGCAGAAGAAAATATAGCATCTAAAATTAAATGGATTTCACCACTTACCATCCAGCTCTATTTCTGTGATTCATTCACAGAAACACATTTCATATTTTAAAACAACAAAAATTCAAATAATAACCACATACTCATGTATATTTGGCTACAGAAGTTATAGGAGACTGATACAGCTTTCGGCAGTTATAGTACTTGAAAATTTTCCGTTACAACATCTTTTTAATTACTTACTATTTGAACCATTTGGGCTAATTCTCTTCACACCAGACGTATTTCTCAATGGAGAGTTTCGACTAAATGCTTCAGCTGTTTATCAGAACTAGAATTATGTTTCGCTTGCCTGTTTAAAAACAATTCTTACAACCATTTACCTAAGCTGCATTGTATGGAATAGAAATTTCAGAGTTTGGTAGGGAAATGTACACACATAGATATGCGTACACATAAATTAAATATACTTTCTAAGTTAATAAACCCCACCCAGTCACATATGCTTTTTTGTGGGAAGATGATGGAAGGCTCAACTACATGCAACTTCAACGGGCAGCTCTGTTGTAAAAATAAACCAACTACTTCTATTTTTACAACAAAAGCTAATCAAAAGCTCAACCATTTTTCCCTTTATACTCCACTACTTGCCAGTAACTCTCACTGTCGAACACACCATTGGCACAAACAGTACAAATGTTTAAATGTTACATGTCATTACACACAATTTCCTCTTTCAAGTCCATACTCAACTTTTATAGTTATTAGACCCAAGCACTAGACAGCAAGTTTTTTAATTGAGCTGATTCAGCAATGTCACTCATAAAAACAGCTTGAACAGTATTCCTCAATTATCTAAGACTTAATCAGTTCATCTTAATCAAACTTCATCTACAAAATTCTCAGTCATACATACAATTATGGAACTTCACTTATTGCTATATTGTTAACTGTTACTCAACAATGTGTGTGTGGTTGACACACTGGAGGGAAGGGATGCTCCAGAGGAACCTTGACAGGCTGGAGAGGTGGGCCCGTGAGAACCTCACGAAGATCAACAAGGCCAAGTGCAAGGTCCTGCACATGGGTCAGAGCAAGCCCTGGTATCAATACAGGCTGGGTGGAGAATGGATCGAAAGCAGCCCAGAGGAGAAGCTCAACATGAGCCAGCAATGCATACCTGCAGCCCAAAAAGCCAACCGCACCCTGGGCTGCATCAAAAGCAGCGTGGCCAGCAGGTTGAGGGAGGTGATTCTCCCCCTCTACTCGGCTCTCGTGAGACCCTACCCAGAGTACAGAATCTCACCTACTTATTTTGTAACAAGTGTTTTGACCCAGATCCACAGTCCACTTACTATCCAAGCTTAATTAATAATTTCTACAAGTTTGCTCAGACAAAAAGCCAAGTGAACTGTAGGCACATGAGTTTTCTTAATAACACAAAAAGCCGTTTTGGAAAAAAGGCAAAACAGAGCAGATTCACTGCTTCAAAGTACAAAAAAAAAGTAGATAAACAAATAAATTAGAAATTAAAACACACACATGCAAACAGATAAACCACATAAGAAAGGTTTCCACTTAGCTCTCCCTCTTTACTTTTGCTTAAGTATTTCCACAAATAAGATGCAATTAATTCTCTACATCCATATGGGGGTGTTGGCGGATGAGAAGCTCAACATGAGCCAGCAATGTCTGCCTGCAGCCCAAAAAGCTGACCGCATCCTGGGCTGCCTCAAAAGAAGCGTGTCCAGCAGGTTGAGGGAGGTGATTCTGCCCCTCTGCTCTGCCCTGGTGAGACCCCACCTGGAGTACTGCTCCAGAGCCCCCAACACAAGAAAGACATGGACCTGTTGAGCAAGTCCAGAGGAGGCCATGAAGATGATCAGAGGGCTGGAGCACCTCTCCTGTGAGGACAGGCTGAGAGAGTTGCAGTTGTTCAGCCCGGAGAAGAGGAGGCTCCGGGGAGACCTTATAGAAGCCTTCCAGGACCTAAAGGTAGCTTATAAGAAAGATGAGGACAAACTTTTTACCAGGACCTGTTGTGACAGGACAAGGGGTAATGGTTTTAAACTAAAACAGGGTAGATTCAGACTAGATTTAAGGAAGAATTTTTTTTACAGTGAGAGTGCTGGAACACTGGAACAGGTTGTCCAGAGAGGTGGTGGATGCCCCATCCCTGGAAACATTCCAAATCAGGCTGGACGGGGCTCTGAGCAACGTGATCTGGTTGGAGATGTCCCTGCTCCTTGCAGGCGGGTTGGACTAGGTGACCTTTAAAGGTCCCTTCCAACCCAAACCATTCTATGATTCTATTTTTTTTTAATACTAAATTTCTTATGCAATCATAAATATTTTGCTCTTGACAACAGGTCATTCTCCAAGCATGGGAGGGAACCTCAATCCCTTCTTGACATGTAGAATTCTGTTAGCAAAGAACAGATCAGGAATCTCATCTTTAGAATTAAAATTATATGTTTACTGACTATTTTCTTACATTATGCATATGCTGCATCTCAATGAAATACACTTTCTCAATGTTTTTTAAAAGTGGTATAGTTCTACATTGTTACATGTGTAATTCTTTATTAATTTTCACATTTCAGTTTATATAATTTTCTTGAATATTTATGCATTTTCCTGCACACACATTCGCTGATAGGTTTTTCTGATATGTGGCAATGGCAAGACCTGAAAACATTGGAAAAAAAATTCTTACTTTTAAAACAAACAAAACAACCAAAAACTTGAATAACTTTCAATCAAAATCTCAGTTTGAAATGTAAGTTGCTAAATGCAAATAAAACCTCAGAAACAAAAATGGTCAGAGACAGCTCAGCATTTTCATACAAATATTATGTATGTGAATTTGTATACACAACTCACTCACAGCTATGAACGTATACATAAGGCCACAATACGTGTCCTAACAGGATTTCATTCTGTGCAACAGTCAAGGTTTTCTGACACAGAAAGCTATTCCATATCCATGGTATACCATGTGTTTTGTACAATGATGATGAAAACTCATTTATCCTAATAGCTAAATTGTCTGCATCGATTAGAGGAACCCACTATTGAAATGTTTGGGGAACTACATGCAGTTGTTCCAGAATTTTGATCATCAGGTGCAGTCACATGCAATAACCAGCAAACATCATACAACCCTTTTATAAGCTCATCAATCTCCATATTAAAACGTGCTAAAATGCTTGCTACTTTAACTGAGAGAAGAAATTCATTCCTCCATTGGTTAGAAACCTTCTTTCATGGTAAGTTAACTTCCAGTTTATATCTAATCTTTCTACACCAACATTGTTCTTTGGCTTAAATATTTTCTCTTCTTGCTTACTCCAAAGTTACAGATATACTTACAAAGTTCACTTATATTGTCTCGTCTTTTGTTTTTCTAGAGGAAGCCAATTGATTTTATCTTCTTGATAGAACAGGCTTTTAACACCTATGATCATTTTCAGAACCTCGCTCTGCACCTCTTCTAGGTTTAAATCCACTCCTCTTGATGACTTAAAAAGTAGTCCAAAGAAGGTATGACAGAGATCTTGTATAATCACATTGATATCTCTCTCGCTTTGATAGAAATAACTCACTTCATGCACTTTAGGATCGTACTTATCTTTTAGGATACATCATGGGTGTAGATTCATACTACTCTGATTCCCAGCTCTTTTATTCTGTCATTTCTGACGTTCTAGTTCAGAGTAGAAAATTCTTAGCAATTTTGAAGTACAAAATCTTGCCTTTCATATGCAAGATGTTATGACACTTCTATTATTCCAATCCAAACCACACAATTCTTCCTATAAGATACGCCTGTTCTCCTCCAAACTTAAGGTTACCAGTAACTTTTATTTATATGCTAAATAGGACTGCAATGAACACTTGAACAGGCAGACTCTACCTGTAGCCAACTTCCAGTTTTACAGTCCTTCTTTCAACACAATCCACTGCCATTTCCTATTAGCAATTCTTTATGCTATACATTCTACTTAATTTCTCATATGGCATTATATTGAATCTTTTTGTGAAGTACAGATTAAATCTACTTTACTTCCTTTGTCAATAAATTAATTATTTTATATTAAAAAAAAAAACAGTTACCCAAACAAAATCTACCTTTACTACACCAAAGATTTTTTTTTTTAGTTCTATGCCTTTCCTTATCCTATGATTTGTTTCCTATGTCCCATATACTGCAACAGTTGTACATAACATTTCCTTCATCTCTCTTCAAACACATTTCTTACTTTCCAATCACATGGCACCATTCTCGACCAGTTAGGTTTATTAAAAGCCTTTGCTAAAAGACTACTTTAATACTTTAAATATTTTCATAATTGAGATCTAGGTTAGTTTTCCTGTCAGGTTCCTAGTGGCAAGACATTGTTGGTATAAGGCCATTGATTAAATGTGTCACTGCCCTGGTTCTTATGGAACCTGACTGCATTACACTCCAGAGCCTATTGTGTAGTCTGTACCTATTCACTGAGAATTAAAAAACAAACAAACAAACAAACAAACAAACAAAACCCCATGAATTAGGATCTTAAGCATTATTTCCAAAGCACAGTTACCTCCACAAACGTGTTCAGCAGCCTAAGTGGCACTTTAAACCTGTTTGGTATCCACAAGTTGCTCAGTTCCTTGCTGTTCACATGCTGTCCTTAGATTTTTATCTGGTAACATCCAGACAGTGCTTGACTTTCCACTGGTATGATGGGCATGCACAATGCTGCCTCAAATTCTGGCACAAGTGGGCCTAACTACCTGGAGCGTAAGCAAGGCTTGTCAGGACTCTCACATGAGGAATCCTACTGTGTACCTTGCCAATGATGTCCAGTCTAATAAGCATTGTTAAAACATAAAAGACCACCAGAAATTAGTGTTTCCTAATATTTTGCATAGGTGCACTAGTGCATCTATTAACCTACTGTTAAGGCACTCAGGCATGACATGTGGATCTGTTTTAAAATCCTAGATCTGCTCGACTTGGAAGAAAGCTATCTTTCCCTGTTATTTTATCTCCCAAATAAGATAAAGGTTGTACTCACTGAGGTACCTAACTCTAGGAGAGGACTCCAAACTGAGAATCCTGAGAGAAGACTTCAGCCTTACTGCTCTGGGTATGGGAATATTCCGTTTGTATTTTCTCAGCATTTCTAAACAGCTTCTCATCCAGTGTACTCCCTTTTGCGGACTAAGAGGACTACTTCTTGCACTGAGCTTTTAGTGAGCCTTAGAGCCTAAAATGACTATGGATCCTCTGATGCAGGATGTACAGCTTCGTACAGTATGTACAGCTTCGGCAATTCAAAATTACACAGCGTAGCACCAAATATTTTAATCTGAAAATTTAGACTTTCTTCATCCACTTAGTCTGTGGGGCACATTGGGAAATAAACTTCCTGTGTAATGTAGATAGTCTGACTGTCTAGGTCAGGACACCAATTGGGTAGGCCACATATTACTCCTGATTCGTGTGCCTAGGTTCTCTCCCTGCAGAAATTACTTTTCTGTCACTTAAAATATCAACACATGAGAATATGTGGGCCACACTCAGCCCTCGTTCTGAAATATAGTTTGGATAAATACAGGGTACCCCCAGACTGAGAGAGTACTCCAAGATTTCAGACCATAGACCTCAGGAATACTGAACATCTCAGAAATCAATAGGAACTCAAACACAGATACATCAGTCAGTTTTGAAATTAAGATGTACTGTTTGAAATTTTACCTTTGTGCTTGTTGTGGTTTTGCTTAGTGAGGGGGGCCTAAGGTGGTAGCTTCTGTAGGAAACTGCTAGAAGTCGCTCCCCTTTGTTCAGTGGACTCGGCCGGGCCTAGGGCAGACCCACTGCTGGCCAAGGCCGAGCCGATTGGGAGCAGAATGTCCCGTGATAACGCCTCTGCGATAACGTATTTAAGAAGGGGAAAACAGGAGAAAAAAAAAGAGAAGAGAAGATGTGACGAAGCTGAGCAAGGGCAGAGGCCCAGAGGGGGAGGCGCAGGCCTCCGGGGCCTTGCAGGCCTCACCCTCTGGCCTCTCGCCAGGCGGCCGACTGGG
>WHYT01017189.1:293655-313205 GCA_009806455.1 Tetrax tetrax | reverse complement strand
CGCCCCAACCTCGGCCGGTGGCGGTGGGGAGCCGTGAGGCCGGGCCGCAGGTGCGGGCCGGGCCGGAGGGAGGGCCCGCTGCCGCCGGGGCTTTGTGCGCGGCGCGGGGGCAGCCCCGCGGCCCCCGAAGGGGCAGGGTGACCGGGTGTGGGTGCGAGGGGTCAGGGCGGCACGGCGGGAAGGGTGTTCTGCAAGGCGGGTAGCGAAAGGGTGCGCGTACAGGGGGGAAACCTCTGGACGTAGTCACGAGTGAGACTTGTGCAGCACTTAGGGAGTGGGGGGGTTCGTGTTGATCTTGGGCTGGCGCGGTACACATCGCGTAAAGCGGTGGGCATTGGTGCTGCACTGCAGAAGGGAACGTCCTAACCGCTGGCCACATGTTGCCCCCTGAGACTTCCTCTTGTCACATCCCGCTTCTTCATTGCCTCTTCCCTGTGGACTCGTGGTTGTAGTCTTCCCACATCTCTAGTGTGTTTCTGACCGTCAGAACAAATTTCTAACGCATTTAATATTTAGGAAAACTAATTTAATATTTATTGTAGTTTACCCACACATTAAAGATTAAGTTAGAAAAAAACCCTGTTCTTTGAGGTGTTAGACATATTAAGCATTGTTGCTTGTGATCCCTTTATACTTACGTTGTGTAATGCTGACCTTGGGAATTAAGGTATTTCTGCATATTTTATTGGCTTACACATGTTGAAAATGAGGTATTGGTATATACATTAAATGCTAGGCAAGACAAAAAGCACATCATAAAAAAGCACAGTAAGGGTATCTTTCCCTTCACCCAGTTATATAGTTGAACAGATTGTTGGGGTTTTTTTTGTTGGTGGTGGATTTTTTTTATTACTTAAAATTATCTGTCTGTTCCCTCTTTAGGCGTAGAGTAATGTGAGATATTAAAGCTGTTGTGATCTGATGTATCTACAGTTCCAAATTATTAAGTGGATGAGTGGGATTAATAAGATACAATATTGAAATAGTGGGACCTATTTTATTGTAGTTCTAATTTTGCATACAAAGGAGATATTATGTAATAATATTTATATAATGGCATGAGTAAGTATTTCATTATTAAAAAATGTAGAGCCTGAGGTTGTCTGGCAGGTAGCAGGCTTTCTGTGCGTGCATGTGGTTAACTCATTAAGGCTTATTTTCTTTTAAGAAAATGTTTTGGCTATGCCATATCATGAATGTGGCATCCTAAAGTAAACAGTGAAGTAGTTTGGTTGTCCACCTATTAGGAGTGCAGTAGGAAATCCCTGGCTTCCTAAACCATAAACTTTAATGTTAGTTTGCATAATAAAAGCATTTCTAATTCATCTTGGTTAGAGAAGATGCTTCACTCCAGACTGCAAAGGAAGTGTGACTTGGCTATCTTCTGTTTAGTTCCTTGTTAAACTTTTTAATGGCTTTTTTTTCCTTTCTATACCTTTAGTAATGTTTGCTAATAAGCTTCAAGAACTACTTATTGCATCTCTGTGTTTTTTGGTTTTTGGTTTTTTTTGTTTTTTTTAAAGGAGATAAATGTAATTCTGTCTCTCTTCAGAGGTGTTGGACCTGAGCAGTCATTGTCAGAAGTAATGCATGTAACTTAAGAGAGAGGGCTGTCCAACTTGAGAGTTGAAATATGAACTGAAATTAAGTGTGATCGCTTACATCTACATTGACATTTTCCTTGAGGAAGAAGAAATAGTAAAACCAACTTCTAATACACTATATAAGACAATGGGGTGTACTTCTTGTTTGCCTTACAGGCATTGTGAAGCTTGTCTTCACTTGAGTTGGTCTGGATAGGAATAACCCTTTCTCACTGGGTTTAGTGTCTGTGTCTTGCCAGCGGGAATGGTGCTCAGTTGCCATGCTGCCTACGTGACAGCAAACCACGATGTCTGTGTAGGCTGCTTCACCTCCAGCATGATTAGCTCTGCATGGATCTTGGTATGTTTAAAGCTGTGTGTCCATGCTGTGCAGCTAATTGGGAGTCAGGTTCAGAACAGACTCCAAATTCCACCTGCTGAGTGAAGGGGGATTGATCGGTGTGTGGAAGTGGCTTATGCAGATGTTCAGAAAGTCAAACATCTAGCAGCACTGTATCTTGTGTCTAGTATCAGCTGTGGACATCGGTTCTGAAGGCACCTACCTACTTTTTCTGCCTCTTCTTTTAGAGGTATTGTGCTCAGTGAGGTAAATGAATGACAAGGATTGCCAGTGTTCGTGTCTTTGAGGGCTTTTTGTGTAATGTTATACTCAACAATTGATTTGTAAAGGTTTGCTGGTACAATCCATAAATTAAAATGGCTTGTGATATGGTGGTTGGGAGGCGTAAAAAACAGACTTTTAATTAAAAATAATGGAAGGATGAACTCCTAGAGTGGACTGTGTTGGCAATAATGTTTGATGACTTCTTTAGGTCTTTTGAAGAAGAGGAAATCTCATTGTATTTGCAAGACTATGTGACTCATCTCTTGATGTCCTACATCTTTGTGTAATAAAAGCTTGAAAGGCAAGGAGTAGAATTTTTTTAAGCCCAAAGATCCACCTACTATTTTCTGTTCTTCTGTGAAATACAAAGAATGAAATGCTGACTACAATAGCAAAAGGTGAAGTAAAGCACTACTAGAATTTATATTTGAATGCACCTTAGCTGGTTGAGCCATTTTGTTACATTTTAGCCATTTGGTGCTTGAAGCAGACAGGCATGTCTGTTGACGTAGTAACTTGGACAAAAGTATAACTTCTGAAATGCTGCAGCACTGCCTTGATGGTAATACAATGAAAGCAGTGTTAAATCCATGCTTTGTTGTATAAGATCATAGATATTGTTTGATACAGTAGTCTTTGTATCCCTGAAGGAGTCTCGTAATATTGCTGTTTATATTTAAAAACAGTAGACTAGGTAATTATGAAACAATTATGAAACAAAATTTCATTATCTTCGGCAGTATTTCTTTTCTATGAGCTAGCAGTTTTTGTAAATACTCTTTATAAAAATAAAAGAAAAAACCTTTGAGAAATTGCAAGGCCTGTTTATTAGAGTGAAATCATAATGAAACTTAAATTTTCTATTTACATATGGTCTTTTGTTTAATTGATAATTCTTGAGTTGTCAGTCTTGCTGCTAAGTTGTGGTGTGTGGAGATATCAAAGTTTTGATTTATTCCTACTAGCTTTTGGCCATTTCAAGCTCTTCAAGTCTTTTTTCGGGTTTTCACTTACCATTTCAAAATAAGTATGTGAATGCTCAGTTGGGTATTTCTATCGGGTGCTTATTCAACTGCAGGAAGACTGAACCAAACTGTAAATCCATCCATAAAGAAATTGGGGTGAGACTAGATGTCGTGTTAGGAGAGATGTTAGCAAACAAGCTGAGGCTGCTAAATTATCACTTTACTTAACAAGACTGAGTGCAAGTAGCTGAGGACACTAATAGTAAACTGCTTACAAGATACCTGTTGGTGTATGATAAAAAATATTGTAAACCAGATAGTTTATCTTTAAAAAACATAATTCAGATTTCAGCCTGATTTGAGGCTCAAATGATGATAAATTTTACAGAAATAGGTACACATTTTAAACTTGCTCTTGAAGGGTGTTAAATTGACAAGAGGGCCTTTGGAAAAGGCAGATTATGAATTTACCTAAGAAAAAGCAATCTGTAATTTGAGGAATAATGTAACTCCACTGTCCTCAACTGCCACTTTATGCATTTGTCTCTTTTTGAAGGTTTTGTATTTTGCATTATAAAATCACTGATCCGAGAATGAATCTTACTTCAGAGCGGCACAAAAACTCAGCCAAAGAAGAATCTTTTTAAGTTACTCTTGCATGCTTTTGATGCCAAGTTTTTCTGAGGCTAGATGTAATTTAGAGTAGGGATTTACAGTCAGCAAAATCTGAATGCAGTTCAGGTAGACATCTAAATTTGGTGGCTTCACTACTCCTTGCTTTTCTGAGAGGGGAAAAAAAAATAGAGGCAAATGTTCCAGCTCCTATCTGGCTCCCTTCCAGCAGCAGTAGCTCTGGTATGACTCAGTGAAGGGGCCTGCTTATCTTCCTTCTTCTGTTCTTCCCTCCCCTTTCTCCCTTCACTGACCTGGCTAAGCTGTATATCTGATCCCATACCAGTGTCTTTCTCTCCTCTGCTGCTCACTCTAGAAGGACTGAGCTCATTGCAGGAATTTGCTGCTCTCTACACTCAGCTTGTGATTAACTTTTTTCTCCATTCCTTTTCACCACCATTTCAGATACTGTGTCGCGCATGGTCATTCCCTTTAGCCACCTTGGTTTGTTATCCCAACATTCGCAGCCAAGCATCATTCCAGTTGCCACTACTTCCTATATTCCATTTCTCAGAAGTGAGTACTTCTTGTTAACAGTCTTCCAGGCCCTTCTGTGGCTTCATAATGAGGGTATGAGGATGCAAAATAGGATACAGCCATTGTGGTGAGGCTGTGCCTCTGCCTTATATTTTCATACTCTCTCCCAAAATATATCAGCGTACAGCTCTTGATAGCAGGTTATTCTGTGGACTGCAGCACGGCCTAGAAGATTTTCAGCATCTCACAGTGTAGCTCTACTTCCAGCATACCATTTCTGCATCTTGCACTGGCAGGCTTCTCATACTTCTGAAGAGCTATTTGAAAAATAGCATTATGTCCATTTGTTTCTCTTTTCTCCAGAGGTTTATAGCTTCTGTGAGATGTGAACAAGGCTGGAGTAGGAATGAGGAATATGATGTAATGTATTTATTCTGAGATTTTTTTCAATGCTTGAGTTTTGTCAGTTATATTGTCAATGATTTGAAGTCATTGACCTGTAACTTACCTGGTTCTTAAAAGGATGTCTTTTCTAGGGTTTTGTGTTGGGTTTTTTGTTTTTGTTTCTTTTTTTAACCTTATCCTTTTTTTTTTTTTTTTTTTTGATGCATTTGTTACATACTTTGTATAGATTGCCTGCTGAGTTGTTTGAGCAATGAGAGGCTGCCTGAATAAGCTGAGATTCTGCTCCCCTGGCACAAAACTTGTTAAGTAGCAAATCTAGTACCCATGCATATATAGCTTGCTTTCATTCTGCTTCTTAAATAAACTTCAATTCTGTCACAAAATTGAAGTTCTAACGTGAATCCAGATATTGGTTTCTTAACCATTCTGTTTGCTACTGTAGAGTACCTCTTGGTCAAGTCACGGAATATATTTGTGTTTTTGTAATTCAATCATAAAAATCTCATGTATAACTGACACTATGTGCTTAGAACTCCATCAGCTGCAAACTACAAAGTGTTTCACAAGATAACTGCATCTATATTGGATCTAACATATAACTTGGGACCGATTTTTATGATCAGTACCCCTGGAAGTAAATTAACAGCTTATGTATCTCAGCTACAACTTCCAGTTCTGTTGCATGCTTCTTAAGGGTGCTTTTTGGCTGCTTGTTGAGATATATTCTTTTTCAGCGTGTAAAATGAACCTCCTCAAAATAACACACTGACCTGAAAATAGTTCTGTCTTATTTTTACCAGAGTAGTACATGCATATCACAACTGAGGTTGGCAAGATTAGACAATGTGTAGACACTCAGTGGGAAACAGCTCCTGCTTAGTAATTTTTGCAGACTGAGTAGACAAGATAAATCTATGGAAGAAGGAAACAGGTGCAGTAGCACCATGGTATCCATTTCTTCATTCTCTCACTTCAGAGTTTTGGTATTGATCATTTAATACCCTGTTCTGCTAACTGTTGTCATTACCCTTTTTTTGTTCTTTATCCTTGATTGACTTGATTGACCTCTGTGTGCAGTGGGCCTCTGAGAAGGATGATGATGATAGTGAAAATGTAACCGCTTGGAAAGAGGCAGCATGAACACTCACAGTAAGAGAGTTACAGTGGATGTTTGTTCTCACAGGTGAAGCAGTTGAAATCTTTCAGAATGATTGGACGAGGTCACTGGAGATTCAGTCTCATGATAAGGGAGATCTGCTGAGCAAAATCTCAGGTCAATTAGTAGCCAACTTTTTTTTTTTTTTTTTTTTAAGTATTCTGTGTCTCCAGCTATTCCAAAGCCAGCTTCTGAAAAGCCAGCATCTCATCCTCCTCCATCTGTCATCACTGGGTGTTGACTTGACAACTGATGAACTCGCTTCTTCCTCTTTGTCCACCGTGTCATATATATTGTCCCCATGTGTTACAATTGTATGTGTGTTTTAAGTTCCTGTATATGTCTCCTCTATGTTACTTTTATTCTGTATGGGAAAATGGTGTCACTGTCTGTTGAATTGCTATCTCACATTTCAGGAGCGTGTTCATGACAGACAGCACGGTGTACTGGTGTAAAGAAAAGAATGGATTTGCTTAGGATCTCACATAACATCAATAGCAGAACTGATAGTACAATGAAGAAGCTACTGTCTGCAAGCAGTGGTATTTCTATGCTACTACCCTGCCCGATAATAAATTAATGTCAACAATAAAATAATGTTCCTTTGTATGTTGACCAAAGCTGTAGTTGCAGTAACAATTATAACATTAATGCCTAGGTTTGATTAACAAGGTCTAGGGAGTGGTTGCAAACATCTGCCATGAAATCTGTATAGTTAGGCTGTAATTGCACTGTTGTTCATGATACCTGTATGTATTCTGGTAAAAACAATAATTTTGAGGAATGCAGTGGAATAATCAACTATATGAGCTTGCAAACAGGCAGTATTTTTCTACCTATGATACAGTTACTTTAAGACTGAGGATAGAGCCCAAAATATAAAAGACTCTAAACAAATACCAGAAAAGTTTGTACTAGATATAGGGACTGACTGAAATGCCAGTTTTTGCATAGGCTTCATTCATGTATGTTTGTTAGGGTTCTTTTCTCTCAAGAGCTGCTTTTTATTACAGAGAAGTTATAAGGTGTGTAGAAGTTTGTGGGTTTTTTTGGCAGGGCATTTAAATCAAACTTCACGCTTGCTGGCTGGGGTGGGCCATATGGCTTATTAGGGAACCATTTGATGTCTGTATGCTCCAGCTTTTCTGTGATCAGCATGCAGACAGCCATTTCAGATAACTTCTTCCTCCACTCATATATATGTAGTCTGTCATGTTGACTGGATGTTTATGAGTTCATGTTATGTGACCTTGATGTACATGTGCATGCCTTCTCAGATTCTCGGGTTGTGGAGTCTTCATCCTTGGAGACATTCAAAAGCCATCTGGAGATGGTCCTGGGCAGCTGTGTCTAGGTGGCCCAGCTTGAGCAGCAGCTTTGGACCAGGTGACCTCCAGAGGTCCCTTCCAACCTCAACCATTCTGTGATTACTAAGATTACTCTTGCCAGCAGTGTGTCCAGGTAAACACAGTTGTATTCAAATAGTACTGAAAGGTTGCCAGGTGGCTATCTTTGAGTTGATTATCCTACAGCTGTAAAAGTTACTGGAAGGTTTTGGTGGTGTTAGTGAAAACTGATTTATATTTGGAAAGAAGAAGAAAAGAAAGAATATCCGCTACAGAGACCATTACTAAGTTGGGTTTGTCCCTCAGTGACAGGTTCTTTTCCTAAAAATTACAGAGAAAGTAGGAGCAGCCACTGCTTATTTATATTCAAGTTGTACCTCTGTACTGTTTGCTGACTAAACCGGTGTTTACTACAGCGAGGCTGTATGTCCTGTTTTGGGCGCAATATCAACATGGGGTACTCAGTGCGAATATTGAACGGGCTGTGGAATGTTGCACCTAATCCATAATACTTGGCATTACTCCTCAGGGGAGGTTTACAACACAAGTTTTCTGAGTTTTGTATAATGAGTCTTTCATTTTGTGCTTCAAACTACCTAGGTGGGTTTCTGTATAGTATAGATCTTATTAAACAGTGGGAATGGGAAACTGATTCAGCCCTCAATGCTGCAGATACTGTCTTCAGATCAGTAATGAACAAATTTTTATTGCTGCCACCCCTGTTTGTATTTATTATCCAGATAAGGAGGTTATTTTCTGGAGTTCTGAATATAGCAACTTTTCTATTTCCTTTTTAAAAGTTACCTATTTAACCTTAGCTAAAATGTTACAAAAGTCTTTGATTACAGATGAATCTTCCTTCATATTCTTGTATGTTTTTATCCATTGAGCATTAAGCAGAATGATTTTGAGGCGTTCACATTTGTAAGCAGTGAAACCTATTTTACTGTCTGTGGGAAATTAGAAGATATTACAGACAGTTTCTTAGGTTGAGGTAGAATGAATCTATTTTTATAAATACTTAGTATCAAATATTTTAATTTTTCAGCTGTTTGAATTAGCTTTGTAGAACTGAGGCTTAACCATCTTTACTGTTAGACCTAAATGGTAGCAGTAAAAACCAACTCTGTTCTTCTGTATTGTCTTTTTGACAATTTTCTACAATAGAAGTGTATTTTTACCCTCAGATTAACATTCGGCTTGGAAGGGAACTCTGGAGATGATCTAATTAGTCCAAGTGCCCTGCTCAGAGCAGGGTCACCTAGACCAGCTTCAAGGATGGAAACGCCACAGCCTGTCTGGGTAAATTCCAGTGTTCAATCACCCTCACAGTAACATAGAACAAACAACGAGGTGTGAGGGGTGCAACAACTAACAGCAAAAAACACCAGAACCCACCCCAAATTTTAAGTTTCTTGTGTTTCAGTTTGTGCCTATTGCCGTTCACGGAGCACCACTGAAGAGTCAGACTTGCTCTTCTTTACTGCTTCCTATCAGATATTATACACATTGATAACATCCTTCCCCCTTAATCCTTCTCTTGAGGCTACAAAATCCTGGCTCGTACAGCCTTCCCTTGTATGTCTGATGCTCCAGGCATCTTCATGGCCTGGCTGCAGTGTGTCCGTGTTTGTCTCGTACTGGGGAACTCAGACCTGGACCCAGCACTCACCAGTGCATCTCACCAGTGCTGAGTAGAGAGGAAGGATCACACCTATCAACCTGCTGGTGATATTCTTCTTAATGCAGCTCGGGACACTGTTGGACTTCTTTTTGGCTGAGGCACATTGCTGGCTTGCGTTCATCCAGGACCCCTGGGTCTTTTCTGCAAAGCTGTTTTCCAAACAGTCTACCTCCAGCCCATAGTGATGTATGGAGTTATTCCTCCCAGGTGAGGACTTTGCATTTCCCCATGTAGGGTTTCATGAGATTCCTCTCTTCCCATTTCTCCAGTCTGACAAGGTCCTGCTGAGTGTTAGCACAACCCTCTGGTGTATAAGGCACTCCTCCAAATTGGATCATCTGCAAACTTGCTGAGGGTGCACCTGTTCAATGTCCAGGTCATTAATGAAGATGTTAAAGAATATTGGCCTCAATATTGAGTACACCCCAAATGACTGGCCTCCATGTTCCATTATTGCAAGGCTGCTTCTCTCCAGTGTGTGTGGTGGTGTCACCTCTTCCTTTCTCTAACGTGCCATCCTCTGAAGTGAAAGTATGCGCACTTAATTTCATTTATGATTACAGCAAGGTTTGTTTTGTAGCATTTATAAAACTTCTATGTAGATGTCTCAGGTACGGTAAGACTCTGTAAAAGTAACAAATGCTAGGTCTGTATTTTCTGGGTTTTGGTAGTATGCTTTACCTGAACAGAAAACGTAGGAAGAATGTAAAATAACTGAAAATAAGTCATGATTTGACTAAAAAGGTGTTCTGTATCAGAAATACAGCTTTAAATTCTCCCATATTTTCTTTACTTCAGAAAAGTAGGATATGTTTGCATAAAGTAATTTAGCTTGCCATGGTAATTCAGGTCATTCTTTATTCTATTTTTTTTTTATGTATGGTTTTTAAGGAATTTGTACATTCACTTCTATATTTGTAAACTTTTAGTTTCCAAGGAGAGATTAATTCAGTATCTTTACAGTCTAGATTCTTGTTTTGAGTCTGATGCATAAAACCTCCCCCCCAAAACCCACTGACAAAACCCTGCACTTTAGGATAGATGGGAAGAATAGAAAAAAGTTCTGGTAAGCATTTCCAGATTGTGCCAGCATGTCAGGTTTTGGTGAGCTTGTGTTCTTACGCCAGCAGTTGGAAACCCGATCGAGGAAATAAATAGTCATTTTTAACCACTGCTATATTAAAGATTAAAGACTTAAGAACAGAAATCAGTTGTTTTAGACGGTATGCAGATAATGGTGGATAATCCTCACTCCAAAAAAAAGTATGTTCCCTATAAACGGAGCGTTAAAAGGTGTAGAAAGAGTGATAAGTTATGAAAACAGATGGCATGGCAATATTGTTAGTCATTATTTTGAAGTGGAATTTTGTAGGAGGGATTGCCTGAATGGAAAAACAGGAGGAGGGGAGGAAGTGTTGAAAGGAAGGCTGGGAATGGAAAGGAATATGTAGAGCATGTGAGGTGAGCTGGGGAGGAGGGGGAGCTGGAGAAAGGAGAGTGCTGAGAGCCAAGCCTGCGGAAAATATTGATGTTGGAGTTGCAACAACAGGGACCAGTTACCTAAGGCTGTTCCCTTTTGGTTTCACTTGCTTTGACTCCTGGGGCTGATTCATCCCCTAGAATTTCTTATCTCCAGACTTGTGGCTGGAAGTAGATGAGGTGTTACATTGAGGTTTATTGCTCTGTGCAGTGGGACAAGAGAGAAAGAAATCAAAGTCCCTTGGCTGAGAACTGTCCAAGAAGTGTAGAACATAGCAGAGAACTACAGTATTCTCATGAGCTCTGTGCAGTTTGTGAGCATGTTTTGTGTTGCCTGCTTTCATGAAAACTTATTGTTTTTAGATTAAGGGATGTGAAAATGTAAATCAAACAAATTCCAAATATCAGATGTTCATCTTTCCAGTGTATCAGTAGAAATAAACTAAAACTAGCCAGACTTCAAGCCTGACTCTGCAGTGTGATGCATGCACAAGAAAATACATCTTTTGCTGGGGGAAGGCTGGGAATGGTGGGCCTGCATAATGTAGGTGTGTATGTGGCAGACTTAAAAAAACCAGAACAATAACCAAACACAGTGAGAAACAGGTGACTTCATCAACTGATCATCTCTTCTTTAGTGTAAATGGGCTTTCTGTAGCCTGTTCGTTTGTTGTGTTCTTCAGTTCCTTCCGTAAAAATCTTACTGATTTTGTGTAAGCTTGATTTGTTGAAAATTAGCAACCTCTTATTCTTTCTAAGTTAGTCTTTGACTTTTTCAGAATGTCATTCTCTTATGGAAACCACTAGCAATGCAATGTTTTAATTCAATTAATGTGGCTTCTGTAGCCGTCTGACTCATAGTAAGCTATTTGATTTCACTGAATGTTTGAACTCTGTAATTTTCAAAGCATGAGTGACTGTATTTTTTACTTGTAGTACCCTCATGAACAGGGACTTGGTATTTTGATAGCAAAACATTGATGGTGAGAGGCTGAAGCTTACGCAGTTGACAAAGTTGTAGAGATAAAATGGTGATGGAAAAGTAACAGTAGATTAAAGTGGAATTGGTCAGAGAACATTTAGTAAGAAGTTGGTTTAGGAGAAAACCTAAGATAGCAGTGTAATGCTTTTATTATCTGAAGATACATAATTTGGTATGCAAGGGTCAGGAGAAGCACAAGTAATGTTTGAAACTGAGTAGTACAGAACTGGCTGTTTTTACAGCTGCTCTGCAGCCATCAGTTGAAACTTAAAGCTTGATCATACAGTTAAATCTCTGCATATGCCTCTAAGATAGATTGATGAGTTTTCAAATCCAGTAGCTTGCATTTTTTTCTTTTATATTTAGTTAGTGATTTTTAATGTTTTATGGCGTACAGTATCGAGCAGGAGTTTCTTAGTCCAGGAGTTTTATGTGGTAAGTGTCAAATTGCATAAAGGTTGCTTTCTGAAGCCATGTCATCTTATTTGGCTTGTGTTGGACACACGCACAGTATGGTTATTTGTGAGAGTTTTTACACTAGGAAGTCACTTATAATTGCGAGGAAAAGGATGGAAAGGACTGATGCAATATATTTGCTGAGCTGAGGAGGCTTTGGGATGGGGTAGGTTGTTTTGTTTTTTACGGAGGTACACTCTGTTATCCTCAAATAATTAGATTCTTTGTTAGCACAGTGTAATTGAGGTTTCAACTGTTCTAGAGCTGAAAATAACTTACTGTTTCAGAATATTTTGTGAGCTGCTTATTGATGCTGTAATGAGTAACTAAAGAAGAGTAGATTATTTCATGCCAGTTGTGTGTTCTGAAATATTGCACACACTGAAACTCTGCAGAAGAATCCTGCTGTTTCTGTTCATTGAAACAGTAAAGCAGGATACTGCTAGTACTAGAGGTAATATGTTCATGTGAGGATTACAGGAAGAGACATATATGAAGAGAAGTAGAAAATGAAACTTGGGGAATTAGAAGTCTGTTCCATGTACATTCAGGAAGGAGTCTCAATGTTGTTCCATCTAAACATTATTAAAATGGTTTCTTAATTTCTTCAGATATGTAGTTATCTACTACAGATACCAGCCATTCCTTGATGTAACTAGGCATGATGGAGTTAAATATGTTCTGCTGTTCTGAATGTAAGCTGGCTCTTCAATATCTGTAAATTGTATATTTAAACACTTACCCAGAACCATAGTCTTTTTGATAGAATAGAACCTAGTATAGATGTTACAAATCTTATGATACAGTTTTCAACAAAATTTTCATAGAATCATAGAATGGTTTGGGTTGGAAGGGATCTTCAAAGGTCATCTAGTCCAACCCCCCTGCAAGGAGCAGGGACATCCCTACTAGATCAGGTTGCTCATTTTGGATGTTAAAATTTAATATAACTCTATTTTTTCACCTTTTTTTTTGCAATTAAGTCATAATTAGAAAATTCTGCAACTGTAGTATTGATGTTTATTTTAGTTTAGTTTTTAAGAGAGGAGGAATATGTGATAGGGAAAGATACCCACTGAATCTTTGGCTTTGTCAATACCTGAATGACTGGGTATGAGTGCAGTCTCTTGTCATTATACTTGAAGTTTATGTTTCATTTGTTGGTATGGATTTATTAGGGGAAAATAAAAATGTTTGGGAAAATATTGTTTAAAAATCAGTTGATGGTGATTCACTACAATATGAAACTAGTAATTAAAGGTGACAGTGTTACCTATACAAAAGAAATTACTTCTAGTAAACTTCTATAGAATTGATGCCAGGTTTTGGGGGGGTTTGGTTTTTTGGTTGTTTTTTTTTTTTTTGTTTGGGGGTTTTTTTTGGTTTTTGGTTGGGTTTTTTTTTTTTTTTGGTGTGGGTTTTCTTAATATTCTTTAAGATAGGTTATTGTTACTGGTGCCAGCCAAAATCTCTGTGTTGCTTTGTTACTCTTGGGTGGATTTTTTCTATGAAATTTACAGTGCTGGTGAAAGGGATGGCACAATGGCTGTAATAGGGATAGTGAACTGGACCTTAACTGTAACTCCACAGATTCTTTAGAGTGTTCCGCAAAGGAATAAACAATGAAATCCTAGTTGTGATTACTGTTAGAATTATTTTTTAAAGTACAATTTTTTCTTTCTCCCTTGTAGTGCTTGTATTCTCTCCATTGTAAAAGAAATGTGAGAACTAAATGTAGTTCTATGTAATGTCTTAAAAAATCCCTTTATGAAAGAAAACAAGATTACATTTCCCGAAGTAAAGCAGCTGTTTTACAGCATCTGATTACAATGATTGTTTTTTTCCAAAGCACTGTATTTTATGTAGTCTATAATTTGAGTTTTTAATGTATTGTGATTATTAATACATAATATAAAGGAACTTTATATTCTGATATTGTTGTTTGCAAGCTAGGATTGGAGTTGAAAGGAAAGAATACAAGTTTTTTGCATGTAAGGAAACATTTTCTTTTTTAACCTGTTGGGTTGGGGTTTTTTCTATTTTTGATTACTTTTCAGTTAACCAACAGAATTAATCACCATGATACATTACGTATTTTACAAGGAGAAAAGCATTTTCTCATCAACCTGTGTTCTAGTAGCTGCCAGCATTTAGAACAAGGAAATCTCCAAGTTGATATTGGAAGCTAGCCACGTAAAAGGATAAGGCGCCAACTGCATGAACTGTTATTTTTCTGGCAAATAGCTTCTGTGTACACTCATCTCTAATTCAGAAGTAAATCTGATCTGAGGTAGTTTCTGCTTCTGTGAGTTAGTTTTAGCTCTGAATTCATGAAGCACAAGTCACATCTGTAGTGAAAGTTGTTACTCTTTAACTGTTTTTATAGTTGCACAGTGAGGTCGAGAGCTCTTTTTCCATTCAGGAACTTCAGTCACATTTTTAAAATAAGCTCAGCTGCAACTGGACATTACTGTCTCTCATTGCCAAGCTGTATGTTGAACTATTTAGCTTTAAAAAGGCCTCTAAAAATCCTGTCTCATGAGGCTTAGTGGTATTTCTGCATAGGCCCAATCATAGACAAAAGGTTTTGTTCCAAGGAGAGTTTGTAATGGTTGGAATTGTTGTAGTGTTGTATTAGAATTTGCTCAAGTACTTAAGAATTCTGTTTAAAATAAAAATCAGGCATTTTCTACTGTTAGTAAAGAATGTGATGAAAATGCAGCAATCTTTTCCAAAAGTGAGAAATAAACTGATACAAAAGGAATTGTGGATACAATTAAAAGTCATAATTTCCATTAAGTGAAAGGTGGAAAAAAGTGCGAAATGCAGTAGATGATGATTATTGTAATTAGTATTTGTTTAAAAACAGGTTGCACTTTTTCCAGTGGGGAGACAAATATTTTATATTCTGTAACTGTCTGTTAACAGAGATCTTGGTCCCTAGCTATTGAACAGTAGCAGCCACAATAACAGGATTAATGTGTCAAAAAAATGTCACGTTTAAAGATTTTTGTTAACTCGCTGTGGTTGTAGGAAATCATGTATTAGATCTTTCTTTGTTTTAAGACAGTTTCTTAATGTTTGAGACATTAATAAAATTTGAAGGGACAATTCTTTAGTTGGGTGCAAGGAAGTTTGTTAGTAGGTGATCTGGCTAATGTGGTTCCACAACATCAAGGCTTGATAAAAGTATATAATATTCACAATTCCAATAAAAAGAATGTATTTCTGGCTACCTCCAGGAGTTCCACCATTACAATAATTTTTTAATGGAAATGTGCTACAAGTGTTTTTATTTAGAAACAATAATTGGAGTCCTGTGTTTTTTCTAATGCATAACTGTAAAGAGTAGTTACTTATTTGTGTGAGAGAATAAGCAGAACTCAGTCCCATTTGTGATTTGCATATGAGGTTAAGTTTTTAGTTCTTTATTACTGTAAATTTTGAGTGATTAGTATTTTTCATGTAGTATAAATTAAGGTTTTTGTCTCCCCCACAACTCCCCAGTTCTTATCCTAAATGGAATTTTATACATCAAGACCTGAAAACCTGATAATAGCAAGATAAATCAAAAGACTTGCCATATCAAACCACTACCCTTTTAAGTGATATCTCTGTTGTTTGGTCATTACTTTATACTTTTACTAATTAGATATTTTAAATTGGATTAAACTCTTGTAAGAGAACGATTTGTTCAGGTTGACTTTTCAAGATTATGTTCAGATTGAAAGATGAGACTTGCGTGTGGAACCTCTGCGAAGACATTTGACTTTTCTTTCTTTTAATTCTCTTGCAAATAATTTTTTGAGTGTTTATCTCATATATAGACTGCATGACTGCATCTCTGTCTGAATGCTATGTATGCAGTTAGCAAATGATTTTGTGCTTTAAAATACTTAAGAATTCTTAATTCATTATTATAGATGTAGAATAAAGACTGAGGGATTGAATGACTTGTACAGGGTCATGAGGGGTTTGAAGTGGGACTCATCCTCCTTTTCTTGCCTTTAGGATCTTAATCACAAGACCATCATTTAAGACAATGATCTGCACCAGTGCTTCTAAGAATTCCTCACAAGATACGTGCCTTTATGCTGTAATATGGAGTGCAGATTTGTACAGCTAACCTAATGAGCAATAGACTGGAAATAGAATCATAGAATGGTTAGGGTTGGAAGAGACCTTCAAAGGTCATCTAGTCCAACCCCCCTGCAAGGAGCAGGGACATTCCCCACTAGATCGGGTTGCTCAGAGCCTCATCCAACCTGGCCTTGAACGTTTCCAGGGATGGGGCATCCACCACCTCTCTGGGCAACCTGTTCCAGTGTTCTAGAACCCTTGGTGTAAAAAATCTTTTCCTAATATCTAATCTAAATCTACCTTCCTCTGTTTTAAAATCGTTACCCCTAGTCCTGTCACAACAGGCCCTACTGAACAGCCTCTCCCCATCTTTCCTGTAGGCCCCCTTGAGGTACTGGGAGACCACTATAAGGTCTCCCTGGAGCCTCCTCTTCTCCAGGCTGAACAGCCCCAACTCTCTCAGCCTGTCCTCATAGGAGAGGTGCTCCAGCCCTCTGATCATCTTTGTGGCCCTCCTCTGGACCCTCTCCAACTGGTCCATGTCCTTCTTATGTTGGGGACTCCAGAACTGGACACAGTACTCCAGGTGGGGTCTCAGCAGGGCAGAGTAGAGGGGAAGAATCACCTCCCGCGACCTGCTGGCCACGCTCTTCTTGATGCAGCCCAGGGATGCGGTTGGCCTTCTGGGCCAGACAGTGTAGAATAAGTACTGAAAAGTTATAAAACAAAAGGTGTTACTAAAAGTTGTATTTTGAGAGGAACTAAGATGGCTGTATTCATCAATTTCGGCTTATTTCATTAAAGTTTATGCTTTTTTTTTTTTTTATCAGATGTTAAGAAAGATTTTGCGTGTTCTGCACTGATAAATGATTTCAACGACTCACAGCATAGCATTTTGTTTTCTGAAGATTAAAGTTTTGACTGTGCTATGTCTTCTAATATTTTTTGAACCATATTCAAATACAAGTCTGTGTATGTGCTAGTGCACAACTTTATGGAAGAATTGTTTGAAGGCTAGTCCCTGACATAGTTTGGCTCACACAGTTCCTTTCTTTAAAACAACCAACCAAAAAAAAAACCCAAACAAAACCAACCAAAAAAAACCCAAACAAAACCCAAACCTGCACAAGGAAACTTGGCAGACAGTCATATTGGAAAATAATAAACACACCTCTGCCAGAAGTGTTCGAATTTGCTACAGTCATCTGGTCTGGACTAGTAGCCGCTTAAGAGATCTATGAATAGCAACAGTAGAGGCAGAGGAGCGATTTTTCTACAGGCATATGGTTGAAATTACTGTTATTTGGAAGTCTGTCTTTGTCATCAAAGAGTTAGAAACATTGGGGGGGTTGTCTCTTTAAGTTTTTTTTTCTGAAGAAATTAATAATGTGTAGTGATAAACTATTTAAAATTTGCTAGGACATTCATTTTAGAACAGGATGGTGCAGAAACACCCTGGTTACACTGATGAATGATTTTCTGACCAAACCCAAGACAAAACTAAATAGCCTTACCTGTGTTTTTAGATCTCAAGGTCTTTTGGTGGTTTTGATGGCAATTTCTTTTTTGCTTTTCCTAGAAATAAAGGAATTCTTTGTCTCTTAAAGGGCTAGAGCCCTAGAGGTTTTAATAGTCAGCTTCTCTTTAGAGTTGCACAAGATTTACTATTACTTTCTCTCAATACGAGATTTTCAAGTTGTTCTCCCAGTCCACAGCTGTCACTATTAATACCATGATGTGGTCACCACATGTGTGAGAAGTTCCTGTTGGTCTGAGCTTTGCTCTCGATGCACTTTGTATTTATTTTACTTTTGAGATATTCAAGTTCATTGCCTAGGATTTGAAATAATCAGTTAATTGTTAGTCTTAACTATGCAAAATACTTTTTAAGTACAGATATTTATTCCTGTTTATGGTCTGTTTCCTCCAGTTGGGCAAGTATTTGAATGTCCACTGAAAGAGTAAGTGTTGGAAAAAGCAGTCTGATGATTAGGGTATTAGAGTTCAGATTTTGTTTTTTCCATCAATTTCCTGTGAGGCTTTGAAAAATGCTGCTAATATCTATAAAAATATAAAGTAAATTAAGAAAAGTCTTAATTTATAAATTGGCACAGTGCTGCATTGGAAGTCTGTTCTAAATAATTTGAGCCTACATTATCATATTTTCACCTTTTGGTCTATTTGCCAAATATAATTTAAAAAATATGTCCTTTTCTTCATTGTCCTGAACTTTGCTATCGGTACTTCCAGGTTCTTTTGTTCTGGATGACTGAACAAGTTCAAGTGTGTCAGTTGTTTCTTAAACTCATTGATAATAATCTCATCATTATTGTTCAAAGAAATGAATTAACTCTTTTTCTCAGAAGGACCAGGAGCTGGGACAGCAAAATAGATGCCATTGTCCAGAATGAAAAATAAAATATAAATACTTTCAAATTTGAAACACAAGACCGGGAATATTTGTGTTCTGTGATACTGCTATTCTCAGAGATTTTTCTAGACTTGAACTAGGGCCTCTAGTTAAGTAGTACTTACTGCTTTGAGATGATGGTGACTTCACAGCCCCAAAACACTTTACTAATTAGTGATGTTTATGGACTGTAAGCGAACTGCGGCAATATCTGTCCAGCAGACCTCAAGGACAAAAAAACGGGGGTATGATTTGCCAGTGTACTTCTGAACTTGTATAAACATCTTCATCTGCCTCCTAACAAAGGATGATGTCGTAGTTTAGCCTCAGTCAGGACCAGACTATGCAGTCTCTCTCTCACTCCCACCACCCTCTGAGAGAATAGAGGGAGATGATATAAGGAAAAAAAAGCTCGAGGTTTGAGATAAGGACAGGGAGAAATCCTTAAAGTTACCATCACGGGCAAAACAGACTTGACTTGGGAAAAACTATTCATTTATTACTAAAACCAGCAGGATAATGAGACAGAGAACAAGATAACCTCCTCCACCCCTCCCTCTTCCCAGGCTTAACGTTATCTCTACTACCTTCCCCCTCCCGGGTGGCACAGGGAGGAAGAGGAAATGGGGGTCGTGGTCAGTTCATCACGCGTTGTTTCATGCTGCTGCTTCATCGTCGGGGGAAGAACTCCTCACATTCCTCCCCTGCTCCTTCGTGGGGTCCCTCCCATGGGCCACAGTCCTTTGTGAAACTGCTCCGGCGTGGGTCATCTCTTCCACGGGGTGCAGTCCCTCCAGAACAGCTGCCCCAGCGGGCCCTGCACGGGCCATAGCCTCCTTCAAGCATCCGCCTGCCCCAGTGTGGGCTCCTCCACGGGCTGCAGGTGGATCTCTGCTCCTCCGCAGACCTCCATGGGCTGCAGGGGCACAACCTGCTCCACCACGGTCGTCACCACAGGCTGCAGGGGAATCTTGGCCAGGAACCACATTACTCCTCCCCCTCCTTCTTCACTGACCTTGGCATCTGCAGTTATTTCACTCACAAGAAAAGTTCTTCAAAACAGGCTGGCAGACGCCTCTCAGGATCTTTTCACATCTCATCTCCTCTCCACTTCTTACAGCCGGGCCGAGTTGGGCCCAGTCAGCTGCCCAGCGGGAGGCCAGAGGGTGAGGGGTGCAAGGCCCACAAGGCTTGCGCCCCCCCCCCCCCCCCCCCCCCCCCCCCCCCCCC